>RJWM01001424.1:0-25000 GCA_004363535.1 Dasyprocta punctata | reverse complement strand
CCTCGCAGTTAAGGCACCTTTACAGTTTTTCATGGTATTTATAGCCATGATTCTATTATGCATACAAATAATTGTCATTTTCTGCTGGTAAAATTTTATTCTTAACTCACATGGTATTTCAAAATATCAATATTTCCTGGAGCTTAGCTAGTGTATACCTATACACTACTTTATTATCATAATTCCTTATTTCCTTTCTCTTACCCCTTCACTCAGTGCAAATACTTTCAAACTTACTGAAACTTCTTGTTCTTTAAATTTGTTTAATCCCTTTTCCCTTCTAATTTCCCTTTCTTTTCCATCAATCCTAACATCTACTATTTCAATTCATATTTTACCAGTACACTGCACTCTCTTGCTGTGTTTATCAGCTACTTTTCTGAAAACATTCCAACACACTCCCTCTGATTCTACACCCAATGTACTGAAAGCAGAAGAAATAATGCAACATTTCCATTTTTTAGTCTAACCCAACTGGAACACCTACCTTCAATGCAGCAGTCAAAGAGATGTACAACTCAGAAATGAACTGCTGCTAATAGTTACAGTAAACTGATAATTTCCAGCTGGTACACATCTTCAGTAGGCAGTTAAGCATTCATGCTGAGACTATATCTTCCCCAGACCTCTATTACCCAAAAGAAGTAACACTGATGGAAGACCACTCTGCCCAACATGCATATCTCTAATGGCCAAAATTTTCTTTGCGCAACTCCAACAGCCCCTCACCACTGATTTGACAAAAGACTTTTTAAAGTTGCACTGCAACCTGAGACTCTTCTTTTGCATTCTTTCATCCTTCCCTGCCTCTTATTACAGGTGTCTGGCCTCCATTATACAGTGTAAAAGCTTTCCATACTTGTTCCTGTTTCCTCTCTCACTTTTTTCCCTAAAATTCTGCCCTAGTAAAACTATTAGACTCTACACCCATCATAGCATCTGCTTCCTGGAGGACCTGAAGTGTCTTGTTATGTTTCTTTTACTTTGAGCATTCAGGGCAAAAAGGGAGGGAAGAGAGATTTAGCCTTCTTCCTGCACAAACTAATTGCTTCACTATTACTGATCCAAATCTGTTTCATCTTTTCATATACACTGCTCCACGTTTAACTATTTTAACCTGATTTCTGTCCTATACCATGACCCCTCTTTCCCTCTTGAACCTTTTTCTTCAATATGTAAACATTTAGATGTCTCTCCAAAATTAAAAACAAAAGACCTCCTTTTGCCTTGTAGCCCCTTCTAATAGTCAGTTCTTCACAGTAAGATGGTATCTTTAACAAACCTTGTAACAAACAAAGTTAGGTAGAAATATTAGAAGCAGTCAGATAGGGCTGGACCCTAGAGAGAGAGAGTGTAAAGATGAAAACTCATTACAACTGTGGCCGGAGACCTAACTGTTGGATGTCAGGCCTCAAGATAAAGACAGAACAACCAGGCCTAAGATAAAAGGTAGCACCTAGTGTAATATAGTGGAAATAGACATCAGTCACCTCAGTGGGTGACCAAGACCCTGACCAACTCATCCTTTCCTGAAAAGTTCTCTGTATTTTCCATAAACACTTGCTATGTGACTTGCTTCCTCACTGAATCAGTATTGCATGAATGACTATACTTATAACTTTATCGGTTGGTCATAGCTTTAACCAATGTTGTACCCATGTGGTTGTACTCTATCAAGCTTTTCCTAAAAAGTGGGGTCCTAGGCAACCTACTTGGGACCCCTCCTTCTTCTTGGGAGGTGTGTATCTCTCCATCTCAATAAATATTCCCTACTCTTAACCTCTGTCGTTCCTTAGAATTCATTCTTTGATTTTGGGGAACACAAACTCAGTTTATCAGACATTCAGAAGGTTGGAAGTTAAAATAGTTTCTCTATTCATTTGACGGTCCTATATCGTTCTTATATTGCTGGGAACTGATTTATGCTTCACACCTCTCCATTCCAAATGCTTCGCAAAGCATATTAAGGCTGTCAAATTCGATGGGAACTTTTCAGCGATTCACTCCTGACCCCTCCCTTCATTCACACTCTCCTTGTCGTCTCCAGCTTTGTCCTCAGATCATCACTGTTTCTCTCTTTCATCTCAACAAGTTCCTCTTTTCTCATCACACTCCATGATAGTAGTCAATTTATCCTCTACTTATCTCTTTCTACAACTCCTGGGCAGCCTCACTTACACCTGTCAAATATATTTACTTGCCTATGTTTTTCCAAGACCTGACATAAAGTTTGGAAAATGCTAAGCAAATTATTATTAAGTTCATGCCAATATGTATGTTTCAAGTGTTCATCTCTTACTCTAATCTCCCAAACTCAACAGAGCTATATATTCAATTATTTCTTAAATACTGCAATTAATAAGATACCTAAACAGAAATCACTTCGACCCTTCAAGCTGCTCCTCTTGTATTCTCTATGAAGGAATGGCACCAGCAGTCACTCAAGTCTAATGCCTACTGTATTCCCTTACTGACCTCCTTACATGCAATCAACTGTGATATCTGGACAAATGTACCTCCTAAATTTGTACCTTCTCCTTATTTCTGCCCTAACTTAACTTAATAATATATCCCAATTTGTCTCCTGATCTGCAACAATCTAATAGCTCTTGAGCTCTTGAGTTTTCCCTCAAATTCTAACTGCTAAATGTCATTTAAATGTTCTAATATTCAAATCTGATCATACTTCTCTTAAGGTTAAATTCCTTTGGTAGGTCACAGTGCCTAGCATTATCATTTGAGATTCTTTCTATGCAATTAACCTTCCATTCTTTTCTCCCATTTCCTTCTAGGAAAAGGGGGCACAAACTCCATATAGTCCACAACAATCTTCAAAATCAGAGTTCTTGGTCTATCTCTCTGTGCACAAACCCTACAACTTGTAATTCCTCAAATACACCTTAGGTTTCAAGTTATTTCTGAGCTGCTACAGGCAATATTTTCCTTTGCTTGTACTGAGTATTTGCAATATTCTTCACAACCATCCTTCACTATCTCTTGGAAGTCATTTCCCAAACTCACATCTGAGTTGGTTTAAGAACCCTTCTGGGGTCCACTGACTCCTATTCATAATTCTATCACATTATCCTTCATACTAGATGCTAATTTTTTAACTGCCAGTCTGTTTCCTATAAACTTCAAGTTCTTAAAGGGGGGAAAAAAGCCAGCACCTAGAACAATGTCATAAGAAGTATGTAAGCAAAGACTGCTTTTGCATAAAGAAGTTTTAAAAGGCAGGAAGAAAGGGAGACCTTTACTATCTCAATAAACTTTTACATCAATTATTTTATAAAAGAAATATAACTCATGCTTGCTGATTCTCACCTTCATCCCTAAAGTAGGATGCCAGACTTCTATAAGCGGGTCTTCTATAACATTTTGGGAACTGTTCAGAAGTATGTCATTATGTGTTTATGAGTAAGAGTAGCCAGCTAACACTCACCTATTATGGCAATTTATCATTTAACCTTCTTAATGTCTACACAGTATTTTAGATCTGTCGATTCCATTGCCTCCAAATTAAGTTTGGGCAGGCCTCATCTACTCCACCCTTTCAAGAATCTGTCCCCATTCACTGTGTACTGTAGATTACAGTTGTTACTGTCACCTACAATGTACTACTTCAGCTTCTCCAGCACAAACTCCCACTAATCCCTATTTACCTACACTTAGGCCTACTTTCCCCACTCAGACCTACTTCCCCTGTATTCTACCTACTGTTTTGCCAAGTAGCACTGCTGTTAACTATGATGCCCACAGCTTTCTAAGACTGCCAGGACAGTGGCAACTGACATAAGTCAGTTTCTCCAGTAAGTTTGCAAAACAGACAATGCCTTTCTACTAGTCTCTCAGAAAATACAAAAGCCATGCTCTTTGTTCTCAAACATCAATATTTGTCTTGCTCATGTTTTGATTTTTTTCTTACTGTACACCCACCTTTTTGTCTCCACAGGTATCAGACACCAGGCCAGAACAGGTGTGTACCAGAAAACAAAACAGAACTTACGCTGAATTTAGAAATGCTGTTTTTCTAACAATGCACACTATATTATCAGGTGCTATGAATTAAGTGTCACCCAAAGATTCAAGTGCTGAAAGCTTGCCCTCCAGTGTGGTAGTACAGAACAGAAACTTTAAGAGGTGGATCACAAGTTGGGCATTGCGGCACACGCCTTTAATCCCAGCACTTGGGAGGCTGAGGCAGGAGGATTACTGTGAGTTCGAGACCAGCCTGGGCTACAAAGTGAGTTCAAGGCCAGCCTGAACTGCATAGTGAGACCCTGTCTCAAAAAATAGGGCTGGGGATTTAGCTCAGTGGTGTAAGCACCTTAGTGGCAAGCGCGAGGTCGTGAGTTCGATCCCCAGTATAAAAAAAAAAAAAAAAGTGGATCATAGTGCAAGGTCATTAGGTCATCAAGGACACTGCCTTAAAACAGATTAATGCTCATCTTTCAGTGTGAGACAGTTCTCATGAGAGCAGGTTGTTTTAAAGCAAGTCTACCCCATGTTACTGGTCCCATTTTCATTTCTCAGTCATGTTACAAGGCAGCAAGGGACCTTTCATGAGGATGCTAGCACCATGCTATTTAGATCCTCCAGCCATTAGAATCATGAGCCAGCCTCAGGAATTTTGTCTGGCAACACAAAACACACTAATATATTTGGTTTGTTGCTTACACTTCTGTTTTTGTGGGAGGTTTGTTTTGTTTTGTTTTTTGTTTTTGAAGGGGATGGTGCTGAGGATCTAATTCAGAGCCTCACACATACTAGGTGAGCACTCTACCACTGAGCTACAGCCCCAGCCCTATTAATTTTTGACAGAAAAACTCATTTCTGTTCCTTGCATCAAAGACTAGTTTCAGGCTAACTGATGCTCCACATCCCAGATACGGCTGAATCCCTGCAGTAAACTCAAAACAAAGGTCACACTAGGAACACACTACCCAAAAAAGGCTTACACATGAAAACAAAAACCAGAAATAATTAACCATGAAATACCCTGCCTTGCTCCTTGTTTAGTATGCTTAATATAGTCCATTACATTTTCACATTAAAATTTCTGGACTATATTTATCACTCAGAGCACCTTTCCCATTTACAAACAAGTCTCTCTTTCTTGGATATATTTCAAATATTAATATTTTTATGTGAATTCCAGGGTGATTAGGCCAGCCATGTCCTACCACCTCCCTCACAGCACTTCAGGCACTGTAAGGCATTCTGGACATGTGCTGCTAGGCACAAGCCTCTGTCAGTGTTTCCAGAGATACTTCCAGACAGACACAGGTAGGAAGGGACTGCTGAGAAGACAGACAGTAAGCAATAATCTGCCTGGCTAAGAATTACCAGCAAGGTTATTCCTACTGTGGGAAGATTCACTCTTTAAGCCATGAGAACATAAGGAGAGAATAACATCCTCTTCTAGTTCTGTGCTTTGGAGAGAAATACGTACCAACAAAGCACAACTGTAAGTAAAACAAAGAACAGACTGGAGGAAAAGACAACACAAATTCTATGAAAACAAAAATAAATTTTAAAATGTGGTGACAATATCACTAATAGTTCTATTTCATTGAAAATGGATTTATACTTAGAAATTAAATTTCTAGCTTTGTAAATACAATAAATAAGCAAATATTTTGTTAATATCTTTTTTATCAAATTTTTATGCAAGGTTTTGTTATTAAAGTATAAGCATTCAGGCATGATGAACAGAACTCTTATTTGTGCTCATTTCTTTGGACACTCCTATCAATCACATCAATGGATTTTTTTCTTGGATTTTAACACCCTGACCTCCTATATTTTGATGAAGAAATATACATTTAATGTTACTTTTTAAATTGATCTCGATCAGAGATACATCTCAATCTTAATAGTAAGGCTTTAAAAGCATAAAGTAAATAAAGAATGGTCAAGAAATAAACTATGATATGAATTTCAGGCAGTTTTAATGCAGAAAGACACTCTCAATTCAGTTATAATTTTAAATTACCACATTATACCTTAATAGTGAATCTGAATGGTGACATTTTTTAAACAAGCAACAACAATGACAAGGGGAAGAAAATACCCTCTCCTTTCGTTCGATTTATGGGCTCTTACTGCAGGTGGTCCTTAAGACATTGTAAAAGATTTCTAAAACAAAATGGATAAATAAGATCATTTATTTAAAATTCAGGCACTTTTTCAAAACTGTATTTTTATTCACAGTATCCAATTATCTACAAAGTATACACAGGCTGCAATACAACTTATGATTGATTTTTTAAACAAAAATACTACCATCTATATATACAAAATGAAACTTTATTGCCAAAGTATCCATTTTGAACAGTTACACATCAATTCCGCTGAAGACAATTCAAAAAGAGACACTCCAAAATACTTTGATTGATGGAATATGTGTACAACTCAAGGGATTATTTCAAATCGAGTAATTCACATTTTAAAAATAAGCTTTGATACATTCATTAAAAAATGCATTCCGAATTTCTAGTCACATGTAATACAGAAAAAAAAAACTATGAAAGATGCAAATTTCTCTGAACAAATAAATTTATATTTGAAATATATACATTAAAGTAAATAAGGGAAAGACAGGTAAGTATCATAAAGTCAAATAATGTTAACAGTCCATTACATTCATCACCTTTTGAGGATTAAGTAACAGTAGCCTTCCAACAAGCATTCTGTAATGGACAGAAATAATTCACTGAAGGCAATGTTTAAATTCCTTGTGTGTGTGTATATGTGTGTGTGTGTGTGTGTGTTTAAATTCTGTACCTAGAAATCTCTTAAATTCTACAAAGCTTTACTTCATCTTTTACTTTTACTTGTACATAACATATGCAGAAATCATTCCAAACAAAAAACAGTTCACCAAAAATGAAACTTATCTTGAAGCACTGCTTCTAGAAAAGAAAACTACTATCAACTATCTTTTAGCACTTTAAGAAAAATAACTTTTATCTATGCAGTGTTTTCAAAGTCACAATTAAAAACTAACTTTACTTGAAATACATAGGTAAACATCTACACAAATATTTTTAAATACATACACCTTCTTCAATTAATCTTAAACTTTAAAACATACTGAAATAGTTATTTTTTAAATACAAGGCATGTAATTTAACCTCTGCTATGAATGTGATAGAAAATAAATATTTTGACCACAAACCATAGGTGCTCAATGCCTTAAACCAAACCACTGCAATATGAAATTCTAAATACAGAATATAATGCCACATAAATACTATAACAGCCACGTACTGTCTAAGAAGCCATATGTTTTTTCCCATTGTTCAAAAAAAAGGAGATGACTTCCCGTCACTTATGTTTCTGATTAGCAAGGTGATTTATGCCACAATCACTAAAAATGCCAGCAAGTGAATGAGAAAATGCATAGTGACTGCACCAGATGTGCACAATAAACAGGAATCCCATTGTAATCTCTGGTACTTAGTTTATATGAAGGTAATGTAAGAAACACTCTTGGATATGGCTAAGTCACTCTTTTTTTACATTTGACTATAAATGATATGAAATAAATTGTGTGTTTTATACTTTATGGCATGCATACATTGATAAATTAGGTACCGTTTTGTATCCCGACTTATCTACAAGACAAACCTGGCTAAGATCATGGGGATTAATTGCTTCAGAAGTGTGAAATGCAGCTTTTCCATTCTTTTCTGCACACTCAGTGAAGAAACAATGATTAATCACTGTTTAACTATTCTCTTGAGGATCTACAAGATTGCCAAAGCAGGACTTATCCTCATAAATCCAAAAAATACAGGTTTAGATTTGTTGCCAACAACTGAAAGAACATGAACTTAAACCAATTTGTTATCAGATTAAAATAATGTCAAGGTTTAGAACCCACTGTACACAATTCTCTTTAATCAGTGACTTTAATAGGAAATTAGATTAACACATAAGATATGGCTCTAGCTCATGGATTACACAAGCTCATGTATTTTACAAAAGTAGCAACACTTTCTTAAAACTTATAAAATATCCTTGGCCTAATAATCTCAAATAACATACTACTGAATTAAGCTGATAACTTCCCTTATCTATATTAACTATTTTACCTATAAAAATTAAAATTCCCATTATCAGATTGAAAAACATTTTCAGTATGAAATGGCTACTTATTTCAAGATGTTTAATTCCAGACAGCTATAGCTGAATGTAATCTGGGTAAAATTACTTAGTTCCAGTAATACTAACAGAAACACATTTATAAATCTAAGACTGAAAATGTGAAACTCCAAACTTCCTAGCCTATACCAAAAAATGATCCAAAAGCATATGTAATATTGTGAACAGAAGTAAATAAGAACAGAGGTTTCAAATATATTCAAATAATTTATGCTTTCAAAACATCTTCAGCCAATTTTTATTACTATACTAAATAAACTGTACTCTTAAATTGAGAAAAAAATCTGTTTCACACAATTTATAAAATTTTGGACCCGGTTTTCACAATTGAAAACTTATTCTCAGTAATAAATGCAATGTTAGTGGCATAATTGTCAGGTCATTACAAATTAGAAACTAAAATAAATTTCTCTTAAATGGGTCAGCAGTTCCTAAATTCCAAAGGATTCCTAAAGAATGATTTATATAGAACTTGAAATTTCTATGTAAAATAGAAATAGTTGATGCATATATTATTTAAAATGAAAAACAGAAACACGGCCACCTCTCAATTATGAAGGGTTAGTTTTCTATTCATCTGATTATGTGTTCATGTATCTTTTCCTCTCCAATTCATCAACTTTATTTACTGTTGCTTCTTTCGGTCTACCAGGCATTACAGAAACTACTAGATCTGCAAGGAAGAAAAGATGAAACTATTGGTCCATCCCCATGTACATTAAGCCCTTATAGAAGTGAATGAAAAAAAAAGGAAGATGAAACAGAGTCTGTACTTTCTACATTTCACTTTTATCCAGGATTGGCTATTACTGTATTATCACAAAAGTGAGTACTATATCCATTGCACATACAGTATAAACCTAAAACTTTCACAATGAACTTGAAAAAAAGAAAAAAGAAAACAATTTTACTCATATTATCTAATTTAAAATGTAAAATATCTTTAAAGGATACATTATGCAAAAAGTAATTTACCAGTCAGTCAAGTATCTGTCACACAGTGAACAGTTAATAAATTTTTTGTGGATCAAATAAATAAATGTATTTTGATTGATCTGACTTTTAAGGCTGACAACATTCTAGTCTATAAACAGAATAATTACCTTTTACCTACATTCTAAACTTCTCCTGACCTAAATTCTTTAAATAAAGGAATCCATACCCCACCACCCTCCAGTATTGGGAATGGAACTCAGTCATGGGTGATCTAACAGTTAGCTTTGTTTATTTGTTTGTTTGTTTTCTGAGACAGGGTCTCCCCAGGCTGGACTTGAGATCACTCTGCAGCCCAGGATGTTCTCCAATTTGAAAGGATCCTCTTGCTTCAGCCTCCCAAATGCTGGAATTACAAGTTTTTGCCACTGTTCCCAACTTTGTTTGTTTGTTTTTAAAACAAGCTCTTATTACATTTGCCAGGGTTGGCCTCAAACTTGCAATTTTCCCACTTCAACCTCCCAAGTATCTGAGATGACAGAAGTGCACCAGTGTGTCTAATGCAATGAAATATATTTATGAATCATTTTTTTATCTGTGTCACACCACTAGGATACACCCCACAGAGGTAGCAGTTTGACTTGTTACCTTATAAAACAAAGGATGGATAGGATTGGAGGTTCAAGGATAAATAGCTTCCAAGAGAACATGAATAGATAACAGTAAGAAAGCACTATTTGTACACTAAGAACTTTTCAAACAAGTTTGTCCTTATAAAGGTAAAACTACTGCAAATGGTTTGGATGAGTAACCCAAAAACAGAAACTCAATCCAGATAACAAATCGGTATCACACAGGAAAAAACGTGTATGTAAAACCACAGAAGGAGACAAATTATGAAATGTTAAATAATAAAGTATTTAACAGAAAATAAGCTAAGAAGATGATGAAAAAGTAGGCTGTAGTGAATTAACTTTTCCCCTGTGAAATACAGAATACCCGAGGACTCCTCTCAGAGTTAGGCCATGAAGTGCCTGGTAGTATCTCCATAAACAGTACATGTATTTCACACTAGATCATGATGTAAGAACATTTCCCCAAAAAATAAGAAAAAACTTTAAATTCTTGTTTAAGGGAGAATACAATACACTAGATCCTGCATTTGGAGGGACTCAAAATAAGATAAAATACATAACACATCTTATTCCTAATTATTACTTCCATATGGCCAGATGCCAAGGGCAGAGTACTAAGGAAATTGACAGCATGCTAAGTAAACTAATTCTTGGTAAATGTAGCCAAAGTAGATGTATATACATATGGATGTATAGGAAATATTCAAAATGTCTCTTAGCTCAGCAACCAAGGAAATTGTGCCAGGTTGCAGAAAAGATTTGGCATATAAAGAATTAAAATTCATTAGTTAAATCCAAGAGATGAGTCACTAGAGGTGCTGTGGAGTATACTATGTACAGGCTGTAAGGCTCGATGAGACATGACTCTCCCAGTATCCAACCCATCTGCCAGCAGAGGCACTGTTCACAGCTCAGCACCGGGAGCTGCCCTCAGTAAACACGGGATGACTTAAAATAGATAAGATGGGACACCAACTCTTGCAAGCACCTGGACCTATGAAGACACCCAAACATTTACACAGGATGCCTCAAAGACTTTGCCCATTGAGGCACTAAACATTCAGAGAATTCTGACCACTGAAGTTTACTAAGATGTTCCCTTGCCCTCTTTCAAGTCCTATAATTAACTAATTAATTAATTGCTCCCTACAGATGGCCTTTTTGTCCTCTGTCTGCATGTACCCAGGCACAATAAATTCCATACCATGTTGCCCTTACACAAGCCTGGTGGTCTCAGTTGGTCTCTGCCTTGTTCCATTCTTTACACAAGGATTTTGGATTTTTTTGCTGTTGTTGTTGTTGTTGTTTGCTTTGCTGCTGCCTTGTAACTATTTGTCTCCTACCTGCTATCCTAACTGACATATTACAGTACTGGAGCACAGTGAACAAATATTTTTAACCATATTGTAGGGCACCATGAGCAGTACTCACAGTCAGAGAGGAAGTAATATACTGGAGAACAGAGAGCCTGAGAAAGAGTAGCTAAGAAGAGAACACTGTTACAACTCAAAAACACATGACCTTCCAGAGATCACATTTATACCCATGAAAAAACGCTTGACTTCTAACAATATTGTAGTCCATATTTGTCAAATGTGCTCCTAGGATGAAGTCACTAGGAGATATGTATAAATTAATAAAACAGACGTTTAGCATTTGTTGATTTTTTGCAACAATTTCACACTTGGTTCTAGACATAAAATACTTCATCCCTTTTTTGAAAAGTACACTAGAGCCATAACCTCCCTAAGACTCATAGAAATTGATGGCCCTGTTTCTGATCTTAATATTGCTTGGTAGTTCTCTATCACATGCTATAGAAATATTCACATACTTAAGATTCTTCTAAAAAATCAAAAGCATATCATTCAGTAACGCCTACTGTGTCTTAAATCCACAAACAAAAAAACTTCAATCACAAAATTTCTAAACTGAAATGCTAAACCAAAATTCATACAGTAGAGGTGAGAATATAGGATGAGAGTAAAGATATGAAAAGCACACAGTCAGGATACTTGTGTGTCACAGATGCTAGGCATAACACAAAGTTTAACTCAAATAAGCATCAATGCACATATCCCTCTGCCTTCCTTCTATTACTAAGGTCATCACCCATTCTGTTTAAGGATAAAGCACTCATTTTCCCATTTGAAGCAATCTTCAACTTGTGCATATTGCTTTAACAATTCACTCTCTCTTGCTTCATCAGTTTATGCCTCTTACTGAAGGAATTTCATCAATATGGTACTTCTTCCTATTTAAAAAAAAATCTCTCTCTCTCTCTATCTATCTATCTATCTTAACCCAGCCTGTCCCCTTAAGCTGCAACATGTGTTTGGAGTGCATGTTCAAACATTCCAGTGTAAGATGCACTCCAATCAGACCTCTGTCCTATACCAAAATGTTTCAAAGGCATCGATGACCTCCCACTAGTAATTTCAATAATTAAGTCGCAGTTTATCTCAAACTTCTCTTTATCAGTAGGGTTTGTCATAGATGATCACTCCTCCTTCCTTGAAACATTTACATCCCTTCGGATACGGCAAAAGACAAGGAGTTTTCTTCTTTCTTGATGGATTTTACTTCTCTGGCCTTTTCTATGCCTCTTTTTCTCCTAACCTCTTTACTTTAGGTACCCCAAGGATAGGAACTAAAATTCCCTCTAGCTATTTTTACTTTATTATTTAAGTGTTACACCTTTAAATAGGCTCTACAACTAAGAACTTCATTTTTCCTTCATCCCAGACTTCCCCCAGACCATTCACCCTGGCTGAACTATGAATTCTCTCTGAGTTCTAGACCAGTGTATGTAACTGACTCCTTGAGGTGACAACTGCTAGACAAGGAGCACAAGTCAGAGAGCAAGCAAATCATAAAGCTAGACCTGAGGTCCTGCATGCCCTGGACCCTGAGCCTAAGAGGACTAATACGTGGAATATGTACAGGAGGGTGCTCGGAAGCAGCTGCTGCTTTCACAGGGGAATGCAATCTATTGGCTGACTTTAAAGTCTCTTAGTTTCACAGATTTAGAGATATACCAGTATAAGGCATGATGCTAAAATAGGAGCTGCTGCTCAGGAAATTAGAGTCCCATTAAAACTGGATCTTGGCCATGCATGGTGGTGCACTCCTGTAATTCCAGCACTTGGGAGGCGGAAGCAGGAGGATTACTGCGAGTTCAAGGCCAGCCTGGGCTACAAAGTGAGTTGAAAGCCAGCCAAACTGCATAGTACAACCCTGTCTCAAAAAGAAAAACAAAAAACCATGGCAACAAAACAAAAAACTAGATCTTTACACAAGATAAGGCCACAGGGACTACAGTCTGAACTTTCTGCTTAGGAGCAACTAATACCTACCATTTTTTGTCAAACTGCGTATTAGCTCAATACACTGCAAAACACACTTCACACTCTACACCAATGAATGGCTACTACTTTATAGAAACAATCCATCTTAAAAGCCCCAGCTTACCCTCTCTTATCATTCTCTGTACAGCAAGTTTACAACAGAAAAAAGATGATCAATTCATATATGGCTTTAAGAAATGCTTAGTACTGGGTGTGATGGTACATACCTGTAATCCCAGCACTCAGGAGGCTGTGGCAGATCACCACAAGTTCCAGGGCAGCCTGGGCCACACAGTGAATTCAAGGGCAGTCTGGACTACATAGTGAGACCTTGTCTCAGAGAGACAGACAGACAGACAGACAGACAGACAGAGACAGAGACAGAGACAGAGACAGAGACAGAGACAGAGACAGAGAGAGAAGGCTGACTGGCTCAGTGAGGAGGGTCTGCACTTCACTCCTTCAACATCATGGATAAAAACTTGCCCTCCTTTTCCTCTGTACAGCTATCTGTGAATCAGGCTATGGGCCACTCCTACCCCCATCTGTCTCTCAAAACCTTGCTCTAGAAGAGACAATGAGGTACAGTTAGCAGAAGTTACAGTATTTCCAGCACCTACTGTGCTGAAGACAGGCCTCCCAAAGTCCCTCTGAGAGAAGCTTTGTCATAGTGCAACTCCTGCACAATGAATTCTAAAAGCCCTCTGTCTTACCTCAATGGAGTCATGCCCCCAACACAGAGTTTTGTCCTATACGTCAGCAGCAAAGTCCTAGAAACCTAGAATACTGAACGATCTGCCAGCAAGGTTCCTTGTATTCTGCCCACTGTTGAAAATGGGAAGGTTAGTTAGGCACATTATTACCTACTGCCTAAGAGATCACTATACCTAGACAGTTATGAAAAAAATAGAAAACAGAAGAAACAAAAGCAAGCACTCAAATCCAGACACTGCCTGTTGACTGGCCTATGGTTTCTGCCACAGAAAAGCTGAACTCCAAGACAAAAACTAATCTAGGTGGCCACATGAAGTGTAAATACTAATCCCATGTGATTTCTCCCTAGATACATGGATCCTAGTTTAGGAAAAGTTAAGTGGGAGCAGGTGGTTCTCAACTTTCCAGTTTGACTGAGGTTCATGGAACAATTTATCAGACTGCAAAACAAATAGTTGAACTGTCTTAATGAGAAAAGTTTAGAGCAACTGGAAATACTATATTTCATTAGTGTTGGAGAAAAAGTTAATACAAGTCTATAATTTAAAGATGTGATAGTGAGAAGGGAAGCATTAAAAAAACTGTTAAATATGCAATACAATATACCCATTTATATTCTGAATTTGTGGTATAAACTATAGACATAGTTCCAGGTTAACTAGTGAGTTATTATTTTAAGAGTAGTACATACTCAGAATAAAAAGCCAGGCTGGAAGAATGGCTCCTGATAGACAAAAAAAAAAAAAAAAAAGTAGAACAAATAGAAGAAAAAATGGTATTGTTTAGAGTAGAATCATAATTTTAGTAAGCTCAAAGATTTGTCACTGGTCTGCTAGATTTTGTTTCTTTTTTGTTGTAGTTGTAGTTTTTTTTTTTTTTTTTTTTTTTAAGGCAAAAGGAGACAAGGATGATTTACTTGGCAATTAGATCTTAAAAGAGGGCAGCAGACTAGCAAATGGCCAACAATGGGCCCAAGTGTGGGCTGTAGGTTTGCATGTGCTGAGTACTGGCTATGCTGTGAGGCACTTTTGCATCCACTGGCCTGGAGTCTAGCCTCTATCTTCAGAGAAGTGAGTTTCCCTCCCAAACTTTTATCTACTTTCCTGCATCATTCTACCAGTTAGATAGAAGCTACACTGAACTAGCAACTTCATTCAGCACTTGACTGCCTGGCTCCACCTACCCAAGAAGCAGGCAACTCTGTAAACCTCTTCTCATTCCTTTAGGGGAACATACTGAGTCTTCAATGCCTTAAAAACAAAAAAGCTCTCTGGGCAGTGTGCTATGTCTAGGTTCTGTCCCATGAAGGAGAGGCAAGAGGAGAAGAAATGGCAGTGCCTGTCCAGGTGAGCTTCTCTGTTTCATTTATTTTTGTATGTATTCTTTACCACCTCTGTATCTGCCTAGTCTCAAAATCATCTTCAGATCAATAGTTCTAGGTTGTTTTGGGTTTTTTTTTTTCAATCTTGTTAAGAGGCCTAGCAGTTCATTTGGCAACTATATTATCACCTATACATGTCTCACATCTTGAAAAAAGAAGAGAGAAGAGAACTTGCAGGTAATTTTTCCTTAAAACTTCTGCTGAATTGGCCCATTATAGCATGGGCCTTACAGGGAGTAGGATATGTTTGAATTGGATGGAAAGCCATGCTACTCAGTGTTTTATAGGGTACCAGTTTTACAGTAATGGAGCAATTAGCTTGTGATTGAGAGTTATTGTATGGGGATGTGTGCTGTGTTTTTTGGTTTAAGATGGTATTAATAAACAAATACAGGACAAAAATAAATGTCTCCTTTACCTCTCCATTTATATGTCTGATAGACGTCTCCAACTTACCATGTTCACAAAGCCAAGCTGCTGACCTTCTCCACCAAAGGTGATCCTTTTATAACCATTTTAAACTAAAAAAAAAAAAAAAAAGGCGGAGGGGAGGGCAGTACTAGGGACCAATCCTTCAGCCTTTACACTGAGCTACTTCCCCAGCTCTTTTCTAATTTTTTAAATTTTTATTTTGAGACAAGGTGCTATGTTGCCCAGACTGGGTTCAAACTTGTGATCTCCATGCCCTAGCCTCCCAGAGTGCTAAGATAACAGGTGTGTACTGCCATGCCCAACGGTTTCCCCTTCTTCATTAAAAGAAACTCACTCTTTCCTATTATTCAGACCTAAAACACTGATTTAATTCTTGACTCATCTCTTTCTGTTAAAACCCAGATCCAATGCATCAGCAAATCCTGTTGTTCAAACTATAATTATCTCTCACTTTCTAACATTTGACATTGTCTCTCTGCTAAGACACACCCAACTAGTAATCAGTGTATAGTCAGAGAAGGACTGGGTCTGCAAAGAAGTGAGCACGAAAGAAAGAAAGACAGAAAGAAAGACAGAAAGAAAGAAAGAAATCAATCAATCAATCAATCAATCAGAATTATGGCAAGAGCCAAATCTGAAAAGAGCCAGGCCTGCTTGCCTCCCCTTCTTAGAGATAAACAACAATTTGAGATTATACTGTAATTCGCATCACCTTGGTCAGTGGGCCCAGAGGGACATCAGACACATAGATGGGTGACCAGAAAATCTGGACCCATATACAACCTCCCTTTCCAAAATTTCCTTTCATCTTTCCTTATACCCTTGCTACATGGCTTTATTTCCCTATTGGGTCAACACTGGCTAAGGGACTATACCAAAGTGCCCGCAAAGGGTCTCAGTCCAAACCACCTGGCAATATGGCACACTGTTGGAAAAGAAAGACAAAGAGTTCTGCAGTTGAGGGGCTCTGGGATGACCCAATGTTCTCTGTGGAACAAAAGCCTCTTCTCTGTAAGCTCATGGCTTTTATTGGTATCAATCAGGGAGGTGGGTGGGGGTCCCAGCAGAGTACATAAAGAAAAGAAACTTTGTAGCCCTACCAGGCACAGAGACCTCCAATTAGCAATGCACAAATAGTCTGATGTATGCAAGACTAGCACCTTTACTACCAGGAAGGTATAATTCTGAGTCCCATGGCCTCAGCTGAGATCTTGTCTCTCGTTACTTAGCCCTGGAATCTCATAGGCTCTTGCTCAAGCCTCCATTCCAGCCTTCAACACAGAGCCTGTTCTGGCCCACGTGAGGCCACTTGGCTATGAATGACACGAAGAGCACCTCCACTGGACTCCATAGCATCCCTTTAGCCAACTAAGGGAACATTTGTTTCAATTCAGCCAGCTTTGCATATCTCAGTGAATAGAGTGAAGGAAAAGTCAGGGACAGTTGCAACAAGGGCTTCATTTCTCAAGACAGAATAGCATGGCTGTCTCTCACAGGACTCAACACACTGGTACTACTTGTGACTTTACAGGGTGATTGTAGTTTGATTCATAGTGTACCTCTGTTGTGATTTTGCTATATAAATTACCCCTGACAAAGTGCCTTGTGGGGGCCACCTACTCAGGACCCCTCCTGGAAATCCAGGAGCTATTTTTCTCCTCCCTATTTCCAGTAAAATCCCCCTAACTTTCTCCTTCTGTTTGACACTTCACTTCTGGATGTTCTGAGATCATGCATTCCTCACATCTGAGAACTACTGTAACAGGTCAGAAGTTATATTTTTCCTGTATCACTTCTGTCCTTGCTCCTTTAAAATGTACTCTGAAGCTGGCAGCCAGTAATCATTTTAAACTATAAATCAGATGATGATACTCACCAGTAGCTCATTTCATTCAAAATAAAGGCCAAAATAAGTCTTTAAAAGCCCTAGATTCCCAGTTACCTCCATTGAAAATAACTGCAGCTGCACTGATCTTCATTCAGGTTCTTCCTTATAGGCAGAAATAATATTCCTGCTTCAAAGCATTTGTACTTCCTTTTCCCTCAGCTTGCAATGCTCACTTCTCCACCTCCTTCAAGTCTTTAATCAAATGTTACCTTCTCAGTGAGACCTTCCCTAACCACCATTCTATTTAAAATCTCCCTCTCCCTTTTTCTCCCTCTCCTCTGCCATCCTTCCCTCCCTCCATCTTTCTCTCTCAGTTGTGAATACCCTGTCTCCTACTCCTTGCTTAATTTTCCATCACAGAATCCTATCTAATCTACTACACATTTCACTTATTTACCATTTGTAAACTTCTCCACTCTAAAATGTAAGCTTAATTGAGATAAGGATTTTTGTCTGTTTTGTTTTAACTATGACAGGTTTTAGAACATTCTTCAGTGAGCAAAATGACTGTCTTCAAAGCTCTCATGAGAAATATGTGCTGCACCACAGGCATGTTAAAGACTCTCTTTGGTATTCCTGTTTAAAAACACAAAAAACTTCATGAGGAATAACTGGAAGTAGGAAAAGGTTTTGGAGTAAAGCCTCCAGATGCCCTGAACAAAATTACTTTAAACTTAGAAATGTAGACTCAACAAAAACTGTCAATCAACTGTGAGAATAAAACAAACACATTTTATAATATGTACAACTTGGAAAATTAATCAACCATTTAACCTTTCTGAAGTTTTACTTTAAGGAATCTAAGAATGAAATGAAGATGGCAATGAGATCAAAAACAATAGCACTAAACCAGTAATACAAGAAAAAGAAATTGAGAATGATACTGTGACAAAAAATCAGGGTTCATTTTAAAAGAGATGATCAGGGTTAAGTGAAAAACTTCTGCAAAAAGAATATAGACAACCTTAGCAAAATGCTATTTTATGACTGAAGAGCCTGGGAGTACAACTGTGGTACGCTATCAGTAAAAGCAGAGGTATAGGGTCTCTACAAGCATTAAACAAAAAAGAATGGCAATTTAAAACTCTAATAAAAATTTTAAACTACATACAAAATAATTGGGGTATAAATTTAATGCAAAATATAGTATGATTCTAAGCAAATGAAGAAAACAAGGGATCTTTAATTCTGGGGGGAAATGTCCACTGGTCAGTTAATTATGGAGAGAAAACTAATTGATACACTGAATTGATATATAACAGTTATATGAAAAAATAATCACTATATAAGAAATAAGAATTATTTCACTACAATGTTACTTTCCTAAAAATTATTTATCACTTACTATTGTTAGGCATACAAAATCAAAAATTGGAAAACAGTAAGTGTTGGCAACATATGGAGAACCTAGATCCCTTGTATATTGCTGATAGGAATAACAAAATGGTGCACCCACTGTGGAAAACAATCTAGCAGTTCCTGAAACAGTAAAATATGACTGAGCAATTCCACTCCTAGGTGTACGCCCAAAAGAACTAAGAATGAGTATTCAAACAGGTACCTGTGCACATACATTTATGGAAGCACTATCATAATAACCAAAACAATGCATTTATTTGTAAATATAAATGTGTACAAACAAATTTGTGTGGTACATACATACAATGGAATGGTTTTTTTTATTATTTTTATTTGTTTATTTATTTATTTATTTATTTTTTGCAGCACCAGGGATTGAACTCACAACCTGGCGCCTGCCAGACAGGCGCTTAAGCCACTGAGCCAAATTCCCAGCCCTAGTTTTCTGAGGCAGGGTCACACTATGTGGCTCAGGCTGGCCTGTCGCTTGCGTTGTAGCCCAAGCCAGCCTCGAACTCACAAAGCTCCTCCTACCTCAGCCTCCCTTGTGCTGGCAGTAAAGGCGTGCACCACCACGCCCGGCTGGAATGTTTTTTAAAAAAGGAATGAAACACTAGTAAGTACTACAGCATGGATGTGAACTAACAACATTATGCCAAAGAAAGAAGCCAAACAAAAAAATCATATATTGTAGGATTTCACTCAGATGAAATAAACTGTAGAGTCCACAAAGACAGAATGCAGATTGATAGATGGCAGGGGTGTGGATAGAACAGAATAAAGAGAAACTGCTTGACAGGAAAGGCATTTTTTCCTTAGACTGATGTAAGTATTTGGAACTAGGCAGAGGTAGTAGATGGCACACTATTGTGAATATACCAAATGCCACTGCACTATTCACTTTAAAATGGTTGGCTTTCAAGTCGAGTATATGGCTCAGTGGCACAGCACCTGCCTGGCAAACACAAAGTCCTGAGTTGGATTTCTAGTAGCAAAAAAAAAAAAAAAGAAAGAAAAAAGAAAAAATTGCCTTTATATTAAATTCTACCTCAACAAATTAAGAAGACAAGCAGCTTTTAGTTCATTCTGTCCTACTTTATGATTTCCAGAGCTCTTAAAAATTTCCAGATACTTCAGAACTAGTATTTATGATTTTGAAAAAACTTGAGATTCACAAATCATTTAAGCATCTCTTCTGTTCCCCATTAAAGTTTATAATAGATTCCTCTGTGTGTGTGTGTGTGTGTGTGTGTGTGTGTGTGTGCGTGCACGCGTGCGCATGCGCGTGAGTTTTTTTAAGACACAGTCTCGCTATGTGGTTCAGGCTGGCCTTGGGCTCACTTTGTAGCCCAGGTTGCTCCCAAACTCGCAACAATCCTCCCACCTCAGCCTGAGTATAATAGATTTTATTTTTAAAGTATTACATTAGGTTGTGTGTGGTAGTATACGCCTATAATCAAAGCACTCAGGAGGCTGAGGCAAGAGAATTGCCACAAGCTCACAGCCAGCCTGTGTTACATAGTGAGTTAAAGGCCAGCCTGAATGACAGTGAGACTTTCTCCAAAAAATAAACAGATAGATAGATAGATAGGTAGATAGGCAGACAGAATGTTACATCAATTCATTTCTGCATGCCATAACAAGAGTAGAACCCACTAAGGACTCTTAATACTCTCCAACAATTACCCATGTCATCCATCCAGTCATCTGACAGCCTATATATAATGAATGAAGAGTTAGAGGAGAAGCAAAGACAGAAAACAAGGCAGTTTGACTGAGGCAGAAAAGAAAATGTGTCATTCCATTTTCTATCCCAACAAGTAAAACCTAAACTAACATACAAGTGATCCAAAGCAAGATTTTTCAAACTGCATAGATGAAACATTATTAAATAGGAAAATAAATTTAGTTTTGAGCCCTAGCATGTATTAAAGAAAATATATAAAGAATAAAACAGAGCATATAAAAATTATTACAACTTTTATTCCAATTAAATTTATACCTATTGGAACTTGCTCATAAAGGCAAGACATACTTATTTTTTAGGCTGTGCTGCATAGCAATTAGAAATAGAAAGCTGCCTGAAACACTTTCAACTCTAAATTTACCACCTGAGAAAAAAATTAGGAAAACAATCAAAATACATTCAAAAAAGTTAAGTACCTCAAACATAATCTAAGCAAGGAAGTGAAAGACCACTACCATTACTGTGGTAAGGATTTTAAGGTACTCAATTTTTATAGGTATTAGGAATACATACATGTTTATCTTCCAGAAGAACTCTGCACAAATCTGACATTCTACTTGGTTGGTCAATACAAACTGAAGAGGAATCAAGAAAGGTAGAACTCCTGAATTCTCTCTGACCTGAGTGGCTGAAAAAACATCTACCTACAAAAATAAACAAAATAGTTTAAAATGTTTATGTTGACTTTCGGGAAGATGGTGGAGCAGTAAGCAGTAGAGAAAACAGCCTCTCTGAGAATCACCATCAAGACACTGGAATATAGCATCGTGAGAAAGACAAGAAGGAAGTAGGTCCCCTGGACCCAGGAAGAATCTGAAGTGCAATTGAAGCCCACAGAGACAGTAAAAAGAAAAACTTCAACAAAGAAGGCAGTAGGCGGCAGCACCATCACCTGGAAACGGGACTCACTGCACAAGGGGAGCAGTTATAACCTGGGGATGTACGGCAATGATGATGTTGATGGTGACAGCGACAGTGGCAACCCTGTAGGCCTCTGCAGAGATATGGCAATGGAAGGGAGCAGCAGATGTGGAGGACTGCATGGGCTAGCTGTGAGTGCAGGCGCCTCAGTCCACCCTGGGAGCCATTTTGAAGACAGGCCAGCTGAGCTCCGAACCCAGAACTGCTGTTGGCTTCATCTACCAGCTCCCAGCTGGGAAAAGACCCATGTAAAATGCTTGGCCTGCTTGGCAAGTTCAGTGAATCTGGTCTCAGAACAGGCCTGCTGAGATTATCCACTACTCCGTCAGAAAGCAACTGATAGCTGGCTGGGAAAGATCAACATGATTTGGAACTCTGTCTCCACAGGTTGTCTACTAGTGAAACCAGAGAGAATTCTGGAAGTGGACTGTTTGTTTTTCATTTTTATTTCTTTTTTCCTTTTTCTTCTTCATTGTTTTTATATGACTATGAAACTGGTTCCTAACTTCTTTGTGGGTATGGTCTGCTCTGTTCTTCCTTTTATCTCTTCCATCTCTCTTTTCCTTCAGTCTTCTGCACCAGTTTACACAATGCAGCGTGATCCCCGCTCTGTCCTCCAACCTTACTTCTAATCTCTTTCTCTTCTTCTACTTCTCTGTTTTCTCTTTAATCCATTTTAAATTTTAAACCCCCAGGGCAAAACTGACACATTACAGACTTTATATATTACGTATAATTATGTGGTTTGTTTTACATTTTGTTACATAATCACAACAAATCTAGTTCATAAGGTTAAAAGTTGCAAATTAAGCGTTAGCTCAGTTTATAGTTTTCTAGGCTGTGTTTCATGCTATTGGTACCACTATAGCCAAGCTTAACCTAATTGCTATAAACAGCTGTTGGTCCTGGTATTCCATGACTGAGATTAACTAAGGGTAACAGAAAATGCAGTGGCACAGTGCCAAAGAACCAGTGACTAAGCCAAACGAGCAACACTTTCTCATCTCCAAAAAGCTGAAGAGACAAGATCTTCCAACAGACTCAAAATCCAAAATTCAGCTACACCTGGAAGATATCTCAGAGAAGCAATCATCACCTAAGGGTCCTAAATACTACCAATAAAGCAACCAGCCATAGGCAACTTACCAGCATCACCCTAGGAATTAAACTAAACAAAGAGAGAAAATAAAATGAGAATACACTTAAGCAAAACGCAATCCCAGACATCCAGTTTGAGGTGGGACAATCTGAAAGTCCCCCACCAGGTCTCTCTGAAGTGGTAAAAAAAAAAAAAAAAAAAAAAAAAAAAAAAAAAAAAAAAAAAAAAAAAAAAAAAAAAAAAAAAAAAAAAAAAAAAAAAAAAAAAAAAAAAAAAAAAAAAAAAAAAAAAAAAAAAAAAAAAAAAAAAAAAAAAAAAAAAAAAAAAAAAAAAGGCAGTTGAATGAGGCTCTGGAAAAAATGAAATCAGAAATAATCGCTCAGATAACTGCAGAGATTACCAAAATATACCCCATGCTTAGCGACATTAGAGCAGACACAGACAAAAAATCAGATGAGCTTAATAAAATTATGGAAGATCAGCATAGGACAGGAATGGAATCCATAAAGCAGATTCAAGCAGATATCCAGGAAAATAAAAACTCCACTGAAAGTATTTGAAGCAGATTAGGCCAATGTGAGGACAGGATCTCAGATATTAAAGACAGGCTTGCAATTAGTAACCAGGAAAAGAAAGATTTCTCAAAAATAGCACAGGACCATAAGAAATCAATCCTGTAGTTGCTAGAAGAGACAAAGAATAACTTAAGATTCATTGGAGTCAATGAAAAACCAGGAAATACCACAAATGACATTAAAAAATTGTCCAGAGACATCATCACAGAAAACTTTCCTGGTAGGGAAAAATAACTTGACATGCAGATAAATGAGACATATAGAACTCCAATTACCAATGATCAAAAAAAAAAAATCTACAGCCAAGCATATCATAGTCAAGATCCCAGAACTTCAAAACAAGAATAGAATCCTAAAAACTGCTAGAGAAAAGAAACAAATCACTTATAAAGGAAAGCCCGTCAGAATTACAGCTGACTTCTCAGCACAAACTCTCAAGGCAATTAGAGCTTGAAATGAAGTACTAAAAGTTCTAAAGTACAATAACTTTCAACCAAGATTAATGTACCCTGCAAAACTATCTTTCAAAATTGATGGAGAAATATGATACTGTCATGACAAAAAACATATGAGGAAGTTTACGACCGCCAAACCAGCACTTCAAAGTATTCTGAAGGACATTCTGGAAAGAGATAATAAGGACTACAACTCCATGAACCCCAACAGAAGGAATCCACCAGGGAAGGTGAACAATTAGAGGAAGTGGAAAGGAAAAGGGGAGAGCCAACAACAGGCAAATAACATGACAAGGATAAGTCAATACATTTCAGTTACAACCATCAAGGTTAATGGCCTTAATTCACCAGTCAGAAGACACAGACTGGCAGAACAGATCAAGGAGAAAGATCCAACAATATGTTTCACATAAGAAACACATTTAATTTAAAAAGAAATTCACAGATTGGAAATCAAAAGATGGAAAATAATACTCCATATGACAGGAACCCAGAAAAAAGCAAGGGTAGCTATTCTATTTGCAGACAAAGGGAATTTCAAGCCAAGACTGATTAAGAGAGATAAAGAAGGTTGCAGCATCCTCATAAAAGAAACAATCCAAGAGGAAGAGACAGCAATCATAAATATATAAGCAACAAATATCAGTGCAACAACTATATAAAACAATTACTAACCGACATGAAAAATCAAATAAGCCCTAATACAATTGTACTGGGAGACCTCAATACCCCACTGTCACAAAAAGACAGATCAACTAGGCAAAATATCAGTAACGAAATATTAGAAAAAAATCAACCTTTTGAACAAATGGACTTAGTAGATGCTAACAGAGTGTTCTACCTCACAACATCATAATACACATTCTTCTCAGCTGCACACGGGAAGTTCTCCACAATAGACCACACACTGGCTCATAGAAGATACTTAAGTAAATGCAAAGGGATTGAAATTATCCCATGCAAACTATCAGACTACAGTACATTGAAGCTGGAAATTCATGGCAAAAGGAGCCACAAGAACTTCATAAACACATGGAAATTAAATACCACAATCCTAAACAACCAATGGGTCACAGATGAAATTAAAGAAGAAATTAGACAGTTTTAACACATAAATGATAATGACAATACAACATACTATAACCTAAAGGACACAAGGAAAGCAGTCCTAGGAAGGAAATTTATAGCAGTAAATACCCATATAAGGAAAACAGAGGAAGTGCATATAAACAACATAACGGCTAACCTCAATCTTTTAGAAAGAGAAGAGCAAGCTAAGCCAAAACGGCATACAAGAGAGGAAACGATAAACATTGGAGCAGAAGTAAATGCATTGGAGACTTAA
>RJWM01001423.1:0-156502 GCA_004363535.1 Dasyprocta punctata | reverse complement strand
TAGATTCAGTGAGTTAAATTAAACATATAAAGTGCTTAGAATAGTATCTAGCACAAAGCAGGTAATTGTTAGTTACTTTATTTTTGTTTTGCAAATGAAGGAAAAAATTCACTAAGGCATTAAGTGATTTTCCCAATGTTATTTGGATTTTAGGACAGATTGGAATCAAAGCTTATCTGATTTAACTCTGTGTTCTACCACCTCCCAGATTCTGGTCCTTCCTCTTTGGACCAGGCTCTTCTGTGTGGCACACACACAGACAGAAGGGAAATGAAAGGAAGACTGGCTGCTCAGTTTGGTGAGGAACGGGGGCGCAGATGGCTGGCTGCTCTCTATTCACCATGCCTACCTCTATGGGTAGAGTCTCATCCCATCCTTTGATCTGCTGGGGCATAGAGTTAGGGCTTCTTGCCCTTTGCTCCCCTCCTGGGCCCTTTTGGATCGCTGAGCCTTACATCAGGAACCCCTCTTGCAATCACACAGCATCAGCCCTGCAAGAAGCTAATTTGATAAACCCCACTCCAAAGCTCATTGAACCTGTCTATAACGATGCTTAATTAAAGTGCAGAAACTTTGAAGAGATAGCAAGTTACTGCTTAATGCAATACCAGAGTGCCACTATTCCACCATCTGCCTCCCTCTTTGCAGTAATTGCTTCCTGACATTTGTTTATTTTAATTAGGAGAGCAGTCTTGATCAAGAGGGAGGGCAGGCAGGGTCAGAATTGTTGGGGAGGAGGAAGAAAGTAAAAAGTGGGGAGGGGGGAGCTATGATGTAGTAACAGTGTCCTAAAAAGGAATTGTTACTGTCTTTGTGGTGATTCCCCTGGTGTCTATCATCTTCCCATAGAGATAGAACTGTGGTATTTCTCCATACAGTGAAATCGTATTGCTCACTCTAGGACCACAGTCTCAGTTCTTGGGAAGGTCCTTTAGGGAAATTGGAGCTTCTTAGTTATCAGATAGAGGCTTTTATCTTGTCAGGAGGGAGGGAGATAGAAGATGGAGCTGACAGATCTCAAGATGATGGTCCTAGCAGAAGTAACTAGCTTGCTGCGACAGAGTGGGGGTACCTCCCATATCAACAGGGTCTTAAAGTAGAGGAAAAGAGCAGTGCATTCATACCTATTAGTTCTACTGGTTCACACTCATGGTCCCATAGTGTGCTTGGTTATCTTTGCTTGTGTGTTGGTCATTTTACATGAAAATTATTTGTGAGTATAAATTAAAGCCTGAGATGAAGAAGGAGACTTCTTCCATAGATAAAATTTATTCTTTGTGTGTGTGTGTGTGTGTGTGTGTGTGTGTGTATTGGAGGGTACTGTATATCTTGGATACCGCTGAAAATAAAACTGAAGGCTTAAGGCTCACTCAACAGCATAAGTGATTCAAACCCAATCTTCAGGTTCTCTTGTGGACTTGTTTCCTTATGAGTCTTGCCCTTAGGGTCCTGCCTTATTGTAAAAATGTCTCTTTTTGGTCTCCTTGACTTGTGAAGGTTCTGGGAGTGAATTTTTGCCTCTTTGAGCCTGCCAAGCTGTCAAAACAAAGTTTAGATTTGCCCAACTCTGAAAATGTCCTCAAGGCAAAAGTGATTTCCATGCCTTTCCAGGTTCCAGTTTCCTTTCAGGAACTGTTTTTTTCCCCCCTTACAATCTGATCAGCATTTTGGTGACTTTAAGAAGACACAATGTGTATTTTACCCAGCTTCCCAGTTGTAATGGTAGTGGCCTGCCATTACCAGAAAGTCCTGATAGTAGTTTTAAAATTACATTTATTTTTACTTGTGTTAGCAAAACTCTTTTTTTTTTTTTTGTCAAAGAAATCTCACATAGGATCTCAGTATGAAAAATAAAACGAAATAAAAAAAGATGAAAGTGGAACCATTCTTGTTAAAGGGGACCAGGTACCCAGGGCCTGGCTGCTAGACCTTCCCCTTATGAGACTCTCTGGGAGTGTTTCTAAGGACCTGAGTTTTGTGACATGGTTTAGGAAACCTCTTTTTTAAGGAGCTGCTTGGTTTGACTGATCTTGAGGAACCACAGCTTTGGCAAAGCTCATCTACTGCTTTCCTTGGAAACAAATGGTTCTTGATATTTTAGGATCTAGGCTGGAAGCCTAGATCTTGGGCAGGGTGCTATGAAAAATGACAGGATGTGCTGCTCTAGTCCCAGAGAGTCCTGTGAAAGTAGGGCCAGGCGAGTGGGGGGTCTTCGTTTTCCTTTTAGGAAGGTTGGTCTGGGGCAGGAAGAAGAAAATGGAAGGGGAATGAGGATGGATCATCCAAGAGGCAGACATCAAAGCAGGATTGATTAATCTTATTGTGGGAAGTGTCTGTGAAGGAATAAAGGGGAAGGAGCTTGAAGGGGAGGGTGTTCAGACCTCCATGCTGATCCGGCCTTGTGAAAGGAGGGAGGAAGGAAGGATTGGATAGGAAGATTCTCACATAGCACAGCTCTGAGCACACTTCAGCCAGGCTGATGGGTAGTCCCCAAGCAAAAGCTAGTTGTTAGAGGAATCCCACCCTGGGTAGGAATGAGTGGGCACTAGCACTCTAACGTGCTTACCGTCGGCTAGAACCAACCCTGAGGGAGTGGTCTCTGTGAATGAATCTTGGATGCAGAGTGGCAGCTGGGGCTATTGGTCATCTCTGCTCCCCACAGCAGGCCCTCTTGAAGGAGATCTAAGTGGTACACCTCTCTGGTTACCTTCAGAGGAGAGGAACACCCCAACAGCACTGAGGTGTTTCCTGAAGCAAGGCTGGGAGGAAAGTAAGGCTACTTTTTAAGACCAAGGAATTAGCTGCACTGGAACTCCTGCCCATTCATTTCCTAGAAACTCATTGTCCAAGCCAGTGGGGGTTCTGCTCAGCTTGTCTGAGCATGCTCTCTGAGCTCCTTGGGGCAGGCCTACAGGAACAGATTTCTGAAAGGACTCTTACATTTCTTCTCACACCATCCCCTCTTCTGACCTTCCATTGGTTTCAAGTGCTCTTAGTATAAAGACCACACCCTTTATCCTACCCTCTCTGGCCTTGCCTAAACCCTGCCTACATCTCCATCCTTACTGCTTCCCATGCTTCCCTACTCATCTCTATTCCAGGACCCTAGATCTTTCAGTCTTTTGTACTTGTTTTGCTCATTTCTACCACAAGGCCTTTCTCCATGCCTAAAATGCTCTTATCTGTCTGTCTGTCTGTCTCTCCCCTTAGTATAAATGTCACTACTCCAAGGAAAGCTGGAGCCTCTTCTTGTGGCTGTCAGATCCACGTTCATGCCTAGTACCCCAATGCCATGGAGGAATTTATCACAGGCACCATCTTAAATTGCACTGGCTGATTGCCATTTAGTTCCTGACTCTCCTACTGTACTAAAAGCTCCACAAGGGCAGGGACTACGTCTGTCATAGCTAATCATGATACCTCAGTGCCTTGTTCCATGGAAATACTTTGTTCCAGTGAATAGGCCACAGAGAGAAGGAAGTGAAGAGAATATTTGGATATCCAATAAGTAAAACTAAAATAAACAAAGAAACTCCATAAAGGCAGAGTGAGATGCATTCCTCCAGAGCTGTGGGTGACTTTCAAGGTCTTTGTCAATCCAGCTTCCATGTCTGGAGTTGCCCCTAGGGAAGTGGGGTGACTTCTCTGTGCTACCACTGCTGGTAGGGGCCAGAGCCAGGGCTGGCACCTTTGTCTTGTCTCTCTTGTGTTATCCCATAGATGCAAGCTGAAAGCTGGTGCTTGGTTCAATGTGTCCTCTGCTCTCACTGTTGGTCTGACTTTGAGTAACCCATTAACCTGTCTGATGCTGTTTCTTCATCTGTGAAGCAGGAATGATAATGTATGTTTTAAATGGAAACTTTGAAGATGAAATGAGATAATACGTGAAAGGGTTCTGTCTCTAAACTCTAAAGTGTGTTGTAAATATTGTTATTGTGTCCTGGTTTCTTTCTGCTTAGTCCAGGAGCCTAAAACCACTGAGGATATGGATGAGGGATGGGTCTACCATCCAGTCTCTGACTGATTTTGCTTTTGAGCCCACCATGGCCCCCTCTCTCTACTGTGGAGAGTATATTTTTTAATGCATTTCTGAAAAGGAACTGAAAAAAGTTTTGGAGTGCCATCTCTCTCAAAGAGAAAAGGAGCCTAAGGGATGGGTTGGACCAGTGCCTTGGCCTCTGGGCCCAAGTTCCTTCGTTAAGGAAAGGAAGGAGTTATGCTACCTTGTGTCCTTTTGGTAGGAAGAACTGTAAATCCTTACAAATGGGAAGGAATCAAATAGAGACAGGGAGGCTATTGCCAGACAGACTCCCACACAGGGCACAGAGCATGAGGAGTCTGGCGTGGCCTCCAGCTTGAGAGATTTGTTTGATCCCAGGAGGAACTTTTCTGTGCTAAGAGTAGGTAAATGCTGGGAATGGAGGAGGCAACACGGTTTGGGGAAATTGCTTTCTAAAGGTCATTGCAAAGACAAACACCACCCACATGTAGCCCCTTGGGAAAAGCGGAAGTAGACCAGGAAGCATGGGAGGGGATGTCCACCCTGCAGTTGCATAAAAGGCTTAGTGAATTGGGGTTGAGCCTTTCCTCATGCGCACTCTAATGTGTTGGGCCCAGCTGTTTCCTGGCACTGCCTCATTAGTGCTGGGGGTGGGTATACCTGAGTGGACACTGTCAGGGCCTCTCACCTCCCACTGTGTTCTGTACTTCAGTTCCTTCTTTGCTTCTTTCTCTTGAAGTGTGTTTCTCTAAGACATTGGTCCTGACTTCACAGTTCCTGATAGGAAAAGTGGGGCACATGGTCTGATAGACTGCTGTGGGTTCAAGGGTAACATGGGGAATTTTTTTGTCAAGATGACCAATTAAAGAGGAAACAGAAGAGCAGGTCTGATTAAAAATTTTTAGGGGGCATGACGTAAAAATTTAAATTAGTTTTATTTTTGCTGTCATTTTCAGCATGTGTCTGTCTCCCTCATTTTTAATTCTCTTTAGACTGGATAGAGATTTCCCAATCAAGTGTAAAAGTAATTATATTCGAAGGTAAATTTTTTGTCTTCCTAAAGGTATTGAATTAATTGTCATTTTCTGGGATTAGTTGTCTTTTCTTTGGTCCAAGTGTGAAATGATAGCTTGGGGCTGGTGATAGTTTGCATTTGTGTTTTTCTTTTCTTTTCTTTTCTTTTCTTTTCTTTTCTTTTCTTTTCTTTCTTTCTTTCTTTCTTTCTTTCTAAGTGGTAGCAAAATTTATTTGAAAAAGTAAAAGTGAACAGTGAGGGAGAAACTGGCTCTGCAGAGTGAGCTTGGGCCAAGGAAAAGGAGAAAAAGCAATAAAAGGACACCTTGGAGAAAGCAGGGTGGGCTATTGTGAGGAAAGCCTGTGTTTTTTACTTGCATCATCTGATTTTTGCCCTCCAGATGTCCCTGTGTCTAGTAGTTATTTTGTTTCTGTTGCTTACATTAAGAAACTGAGGCCCATTTTTGCAAAGCTTATAGGACTATTGACAGCTCCAGTATGAGCCCTGCCCTTTCATGCTCTGCTGTAACCTCCCCCATTCCAGATGGACAGTGACCCAGACTCGGGGGACTTTAGGTCTACTTGATCAGACCCTATTAGCAAGAGGAGGATCACTGGAAAGAAAGTCTTCCCTAGTTGAGAGTAGAAGCAAGACTTTCCCAGCAATGCATTAAGTTTGAGAAGATGACTAGTCTCTATCTTTAGTCTCACAGGGCAGCTAGAAGTATCACTAACTGGTAGCTGTAGAAATTGAACTGTCACAGGTACAGAGTGTAAAGTCCAAGGCCAAGGTCCTGGTGTGGTTTGCTGTCTCTGCAGGCTCTGCAGAAGGAATCCTCCTTGTGTCTTCCTGGTTTCTGGGATCACTAGCAGTCCCTGGTGTCTCCTGTTTTGTTGCTGCATTGTTCTAGTTACTGTCTCCATCAACCCATGAGCTTTGTGTGTCTCCGTGTCCAAATGTTTCTGCCTGTCTAAGAATACAAGTCACTAGACTTAGGGCTTACTCACCAGTAGGACCACATCTTCCCTGGATGACATCTGCAAAGATCCTATTTCCAAATCAGGTCACATCCACAGGTAGCAGGAACTAGGACATTAACATCTCTTTTCCAGGTATACAATTCAGCCTACACCATCTCATTTTAGTCTATCCTTCCTGTTTGTTTGATTTGAAAAATGCTTTGTTTTAAAACGAAGTCATGTTTATTATAGATGGTAGTTTTTATTTATAAATTTATAAGATTTGGGAAAATACAACCCCTCACATTCCTATCAATCATTCAAATGAACAATTGACAGATATTTGCTTCCAGTAATTTTTTTGAAGGACGAAAACATTTCAAATATAGATTTAACAATTACTGTTAACCATCTCATTAGTACATTACCCTTCTTCTCAATCAAGGAAATTTTGGAGGTGCTGCTGTAGAAGCTTAGGGATGTTGCTAAATATCCTAATTCACATGACAACTGAGCATCAAAGATTTATCTGGTCCCAAATATTAATATTTTTCAGGTTGAGAAACCTTGTTTTAGACAGAAGAACTATAATGATCTTGACTTGTATCCTTCAAGAAATATTTTTCATATTTTTACATACATTTATAAGTCTGAATAAACAACATGTGGTATTGTGTTGTTATGCATGAATATTCTTTAAATTTATATAAATAGTATCATAACATATTATGCGCCTTCATTTTTCCCCTTCAACATTTTTAGATCTATTCATGTTGATATATATGCATGTATGTAATATACATATATAATTTCTTTTAACTGATGTATAGTTTGTTGTGTTAAAAAATGTTCTTGCTAGGTACAGTGGCATGCACCTGTAGACCTAGTCGCTCAGAAATCTGAGGCAGGTGGATCAGTTGAGCCCAGTAGTTTGAGAACAACCTGGGCAACATAGATCCCTTCTTAAAATCAATCAATCAATTAAGTTTTAAAAATATTTAAAAGTCTTTACTTTATGCAATAAAAAATATCCCATATTAGGTATAGTGTCTTTTGGATGGGATCATGTTTCATTTTCTTATAATATCTACTAAATCTGGAAACCTAAGACTAGATGTTGTAAGGCAGGCCCCCAATCTTGGTTGGAAAACATCTTGTTTCCTGGGGCAGTAATTCTCTTCAAGAACTTAGTCCTTTTTGAATATGGTACATCAGAGGCCCCAGGAGTCCTCTAGCAGGTGGTAGGGATAATGGCATTGCATCACTACTCTTATTTGCCCACAAAGCAGGGTGTCTTAATTAATTTTCTTGTTGCTAAGACAAAATACCCAACATCCAAAATTAAAGGAAGGAAGGTTTATTTAGCTCACAGTTTATAGAGGTTTCAGTTCATAATCAGATGACTCCAAGGCAGGGTGGTGTAGCAGACAGGCATCACAGAGGAGAAACAGTTCATGACAGGCAGAAGGTAGCACAAACAGCAAAATACCTTAACAGCATCTTTCTGCCCCTTATATCTTATTCAGACTACTCAGGCTGGGTAACATTCACTCCCTTAATCTTAATGCCCTTGATCCTAGCAAAGCACCATGAATCAATTTCAGTATCACACATTCTAGATGCAGCCACCTCTGAAAAGACCCCACCTATGACTGTATGAGGCTTTGGGGGGACATCTAGACACAAGACATAACACAGGGCTGCCTTTAGCTCTTCAAATTCTCTATCTTCTTTTCCTCAGCATTGGGACTGGGAGTGTCAGAAGCACCAGGACACCTAGACTAGAAACATTTCCATCAGTGTTGAGGTTCTTGAAGAGCGTGCTCTGTAATAATTGCCTCAGGCTTCCATAGAAAACTACTGTATTTTGGGGTGCATAAACAGCAGAAACTTAAATTTTTCTCATGGTTCTAGGACCTAAAAATCCAAGATAAATGTGTTGGCAGGGTTGGTCTCCTCTGAGGCCTTGTGCCTCAGTTTGTAAATGGCTCTGTTTCCACTATGTCTGCACATCACCTTTCCTTTGTGCTCGTCTATGTCCACGTGTCCCATTCTTACAAAGACACCAACCAGATTGGATTAGGGACCATCTAATGACCTTGCTTTAACTTCATTACCTCATTAAAGAATCTACCTCCAAATACAGCTATTAGTCATTGAGGCTTAGAAATTTGACATAGGTATTTGGGAGGACACAATTCATAACAAGCCCCCCTCTAATATACAGGGTGAATATATCCGTGGAATAATAGGGTCACATGAAATTTTATGTGATATCTGATCCTGAGAACTGTATAATGTTTAGCCTGGAGGTTTATTAGCCCTACATTAATCTTAAAGTTAGTGGGATCAGAAAAGTCCAGACTCAAGTAAGATCCAACTCAGATTCTGTTTTCCAGAAGAAATTGAAAAGGATGAAAAATTTGGAAAAAGGAGGCTGCTTTTGAGGAACATCTTTGGACATGCATAGACTTCCAAAGTGCACATGATTAATCTCAAAGGTTAATCCATAATGGACCCAAAGGAAAGCACCTCAATCTGAATTAGAAGGCTTGGTTTTAATCTTGGCTATGCTTCCTACTTGGGTGACCTTGAGCAAGTGTCTTAACCTTGAAGTATCAATCTTCCCCATCTCTAAAATGGAGGTCTTAATATATCAGTGGATTTCTGCTAGAATAAGATGAGAACAGTGCTTAGTATCTGGTGAGTTTTTAAAACATGATTTGTTTCTGGAATATGAATCTAAGGAGATTGGACTCTTTCCTATTTGCAGCAAGGAGCTTCTTTAGAAGCATGGGAGTGATCTGTTTAAATGTGGGTTTCAGAAAGTTAATTCTGGCTTGGAAGCAGTGCAGGAGTGGTGGGAGTGGGGAGGAGTTCAAGATCAGTTATTAGGTTTTTGAAAGAATCCGAATGAGAGAGACCTGTGTGGACTGAGTGAGTGAGGTGAGTGAATTGGGGGAACCAGGGGAGAAGGGTGTAGAAAGAAGAAAGGAGAGAGCAGGAAATGAGGGATGTGTAGGAGATAGCACTGGAATTTAAGGAGGACTGGATGTGGGACTATGCGAAAGAGGAGAAGAGAATGCCATGCTGCCAGGTTGCTTGCTGGGCCTTTTGAAAGCAGGAGGATATTAAGGAAGATAACCAGTTCAGAAGGAGTAGATAAGAGAGTTCATGGAGGAAGAAAACAATGAGGCTGGTTTTAATCAACTGAAATCTGAATTGTTGGGAGGACATCCAGGACCAAGAGGGTCAGGGAGAGTGGCTGATTCTCACAGCATCTATGGATAAAGCGCCAAGGGACATTGACATCCAGAAGCTGGGAAAAGAAGAGAAGAGGAGCAACTGGAAGTGACTTTCCAGGACACCTAAAGAAGGAGGAGAAGCACAGGAAAGTGCCAGGAAAGGGGACCCAGGTGGGAAACCCCAGGTAGGGAGCTGGTACTAGGAAGAAGCTGGGTGAGCATTTCAGAAGCCATGGTAACTTTGGGAGAGCTCTGAGAACTGGGGACACGTTGGATACAAAAGCCAGAATGTAGAGGGTGAGGATAGAAAGGAAGGCTTAGAGATTATGAATTTTGATAGAGAAACAGATTACAAAGAATATCTTAAAGACAAGGGAAGAGGGAAGATTCTTGTTTCCTTTTAAGGTTACTGGCATGCTACTGAGCAGTGGGTGGGGTGGGAAAACAGGAGCCCATAGCGGGAGTTCAGGGAAACAGTGACAGAATATAGTCCCAGAGAGATGGGAGAACTTGGAGCAAGAGCCCTCCGGGGAGTCAATCTTAAAGGGACCTTTTTTTTTTGAACTGAGTAAGGAAAGGGATAGGTGGATAGACAAAGAGCGAGTAGTTGAAAAGGGAGGAGGTAAAGGCCTTCATATGTATACTTTCTCCCTGTAGCACCTGCTCAGTAAACAAGGTAGAAAGAGCTGAAGAAAGGAACAGACTGGGGAAGTTTAAGGATTGCTCAGCAACTGAAGTTGCAAGGGACAAAGTTATAGTTACACACATTGGCACAGATGGGCTGTTGGTTTCTGGTTCTGACTCATTGCTCAGGGACAGGGGAAGTGGGTGCTTAGATTCTTCCAAGTGAAAGACTGGCAGGATGGTGGGAGTCCAGGAGATGGAAGAACGATAAAGTCCTTTCTAGGTGAGAAGTGAAGATAATAGGTCAGGGAAGGGGAGATATATTATGGAAATGAAGAGATTGAGTTGCTAGGGCTTTGTTCAAGCTAGAGAGGAGGACTAGTAAGAGATGGAAAATAGAAGATTTCTAAGATAGATGTTTGGTGGAGAAGCACTTTTAGGTAAAAATTTACATGGATATTAAGGGAATGGGGATGAAGGTGCAGATTACCTGAGTAAGGGAGCAAGGTGCCCCAGAGCCTGAGCATCGAGCACATGGGCATTGCACACAGTAATGAGAGCCAGGATACAGAAAGGAGCTGTTAACCAGTTAAGTATCTCAGCTGAAGAGTGCTCTAGGGATTATGAGCTGGTCAGCTATTACGATCTTATAGATGGCCACAAAACTCTTGGTGGCATGGCACAGTAAGCATTGATCAGCTCCCATGTGTGCAGGCAGTCAATACAGACTAGACTCACCTGAGTAAATGTGCCAACCTTGCACTTGCAGGTTGAATGACATTTGGCTGATTTAGCATGGTCATATTTGGGGCGACTAGGTGAAATAGCTCTGGTGCTTCACTTTCGGGGGCTAATGGACTAGTTCAGGCATGCTTTTCTTACAATGATGGCCTAAGAGGTCTAAGAAAGCAAGCACTTTTCAAACCCTTTGGCATGTCGTACCTGCTAATGTTTCTTTGGCCAGAGAAAATCATGTGGCTGAGGTGTGAGGAAGTATGCTGCACCCATGTGTTTAGGTGGGGGTGGCAAGTGAGTATTTTTGAACAGTTACCTACTCATCCACAGGTAAAAGCTAGGAGGATGGAGCATGGTGGGGTTGTAAATGGCACTGGACCCTTAAGTGATGGTGACAGAGGTACAAAGGTATGCAGAAAGGATGCTGTCTACTCTACTCCTGTCTTGAGATACAAGTGGCCCCAACTGAGAGCATTTAGCAAAAATTTATTTGATTAGAAGAGATACAGATTTTTGTGTTGTGAGGAGTCAAACAGGCACAGCAGGAATTGTGGGAGGCACAGAGGGAGGAGTTCAAAAGAGGCATCAAAAGGCACTGGGGTCAGAGAATAGCTGCCCAAGTGGGTAATACTAGTCTTTAGGAATAAGACTACCAGAACACACACACACACACACACACACACACACACACACACACAGACACACACACACTCGGAGCTGTTAGAGAGCTTGGGCTGACCCAAGAGAAATTCCATGGAAGTCTTATTGTTGGGGAAGTTGTTGTGAAGACAGCCACCCCTCTACCTTAAAGGGGGCTTGGGGTCCTGAACTCTTCCTAACTGAGGAGGGCAGATGCTTCCCAAGGAGGAGATGATGTTTCCAGGGGGAGTTAATCACAGCTCCACACTATACTTGGGATTTCACAATTGCTTTTACTCTGACTGTTTTTTTTTTTTTTTTTTTTTTTTTGCACTACAAATAAGGAAGTGAGAGGGTGGGTGTGGGAAGAAAAGTATTTAAATGGAGATGCAGTAATAGAAATAACATCCATCCTTGGAAAGAGTGACTGTAGAAGAAAGACGGATGGGGGTGGGACACCTTAAACCTTTATTTTCTCTCTGCAGTCTCTCACTACCTTCCAGTGTTCCTGACCTTCTCTCCCCAAGTAGGTTCTAAGCTCCTTGCAGGCAAAGCCTGGCTTGTCTTAATCACAGCTGTCTCCTCAGTGCTGTGGCTCACACTGAACATAATAGGTGCTCATTGTACATGCTTGACTGGATGAATGAATGAACGAATGATGGAAAATTAAAAAAAAAACGAGTATATTCATCTTCACTTAAAAGAATTCCAAACTTTCACTTGATAACGTCACTCAACAAAAATTTAGGGACCTCCTGAATTTTAAGCAGGATGACTAGGCATTCATAGAGAATGAGACATAGTCCTTGCCAGATGGTTGCTTGTCTTCGCTTGCAGCTTTGGGAACAGCAACTAGCAATACAGAGTCATGCTGGACTGTTTCAAGCCTCAGTTTGTCCACCTGCTCAAGGGGAGGCTGAAACACATGCTTTCAGATTTCTTTCATCAAGGCTCCTTGAGACTTTTGATACTCTGTTGTTCATTGTGTTCTCTAAAACAGGGAGAACAGTTTGATTTTTCTGAAACCCATTTGACTTGGTTTTTGTTCTTTTCTTTTCTTTCTTTCTTTCTTTCTTTCTTTCTTTTTTTAGAACATCTTGTGGAACTGATTTTCTAAGGAGCATATTTTGGAGAGTGTAGATTTAGATTAATGTTGGACGGGGCAATCCTTGTATAGATTTTTATCTGAAGGTCATTCCCATACATTTGCATTAAATGTAATTGTACTTTTAAAACTTCCCTATGTTTTTGACCTAGGCATTTTAGAGAACCCCCTAGGGTCATACATCTGCATATGCTGTGTCTTGATGATGTTAGAAGTGGATGCTCAGGTTCTTGAACTGAGTTGTCCTTATAAGGCTTTCACTTTTGTTCACTTTCTCCAGTAAGATTTGAGGCATCCAGGATACCTGTGTGCCCCAGGGAAGGAGAAGATGAGTGGATTAGGTTGTGCAGGATTTTGTTCAGAGATTGGGAGTATTGGATATGACACGGGACAGAGTCAGGATTTCTGACAGTTCAGGCAGTTCCAAGGTAAGGAACTAAGCCCAGAAAAGAGGGTATTAGCTGCTTCATCCCCCTTGGATTATGTACATGGATAAAATGTGGCTTCAGGTATTGCATCAACTTGGCTGTTCAGGTATACATAGTAGGGATAAAGTATAGGCCTCTCATATACTTTCCCTGCATAAGAGCCATGGCCTCCTAACTGGTCCCCTCGTAACCTCATATATTCCTTTCAAAACCATTTCTCAGCTAAGGCATGGCAGAACATACCTGTAATCCCAGCTACTTGGGAGACTGAGACATGAGGATCACAAATTTGACCCTGCCTGGGCAATTTAGGGAGAGCCTGTCTTAAATAAAAAGGGCTTGGGATATAGCTCGGTGTCTTCCAGGTTCAATCCCAGGACTCTCAGTGTCACAATAAATGAACAAACAAACTCAAAATAAAAACAAAACCAAAACCAGATCCCATACCATCTGAAACGCAGACTTTGTCCCATTACTTCCTCCATTTAATGGCCTTCCAAGACCTCTTTAACTTGGCTCCCAGGACCCTTGGAACTCTACTTTCAACACGACTTTTCAGTTTCACATTCCATACTCCTCTTTCCTACCCCAGCTACACTCCAGCCAGGTGGAATTTCTTATGGTTTCCTGACCTCCCATGATCTCTTTCATCTCTCTGTTTTTACTGATGACTTTCCCTCTGGCGGAACACCTCCCTGGTGGCCTAGTCCAGCAGTACTATCATTCTCTATGTATCCATCAACTTCCACTATGACTGTTGCTTACACTTCTATTTTTCCTCATCCAGTAAGCTCTGAGTGAGATCTTTGGGGCTTGGAGACTTAACAGGGTGCCTAGCAAGTAGCGGATATTTATTGGAAAATTTTTGAATGAATAAGTGTGAGTTTTTTTTTTTAAAACAAAGTGAGGCCCTAATTCCTGCTTATCTCCCACATATAGGCACTCATCTTTCCGTACATACAAAGACGTATCTAATCTGAAATAGTAGGTTTTCACCCTGATTTAGCAAAGAGGTGGAGTTATAGGATATTTTTTAAAAAGAGAAGTAGTTTTATTACCTTTCAGGCACGGTATATTTTTAAAAGCTAAGACGCGAACAGGTGCTAGTAAGTAAAGAGGGAAAATTAATGCAGAATTATCAGTTTGTATTAGCCCTGATTGTATAATGTATATCATAAACAAAGGACATTAAACATTCCAGAATTATCACTGGAGCCCCGAAGTTGAAGCCATGCTGATAGAATCACTAATTTCTTGAGCCTTGGGTTTGAAAAAGATACTGATTTTCTACTTAAAAATTCAAAAAAATCTTTTTACTGTTAAGTAAAACCTAAAACTTTGTAGACAAAGATGTAATTAGAACTTTTTACCTTTGGAGGATAGTGGAAACTGCGCTTGAATTATTACAATTCTGGATTAGCAGCCTTAGATGAGGTGTGTTGTTCCATAGTAATTCACTATTACAGGCAGAATCTGGCATAGGTGGGTCCCATGTGTGTCATCCAGATGCATTTAATTACTGCAAGATGAGCCCATACATTTTATTTTTTATGCCAGTTGCAATTCATGTTATACCTGTGGCATTGCTTAGCTTGTTGAGTTGAGAAGGATTCTGAGGCTTTATCAGGGCTCAGGAGTAAGGTGCCATGATTGATTAGTGAAGTGTGCTGTGGGAATGGGAAGGAAAGGTTCGTGTGTTTACCTGTTTTATTTAATATATCCCAGATACTGATATAATTCTAATCAGTGTGACATAAAATTAGGAACAAGGGACTTACTGTTCAAGTGTTTGAATTTAAGTTTCAGTTGCATCAGTTACTGGTTCTGTGACCCTGAACAGAACCATATTTTGTCTCTGAGCTTCACTTTCTCTGTAGGTAAAAAAAAAAAAAGTAGGAAAAAAATGAACATTTATTTGTTATGAAGATTAGATGAGACAATGTTTTATAAATGCTAAAGTATTCCACATATATTAATGTCTGCTATTTTTAAATGGGGCTATGAGATTGTTGCTGTGTGTACTTAGGACCTACTTGTTTGCTGTCTGTATGCTACATGCTTATTACCTGTTTTATGCTCTCAGGTCACAGCACACAGAAGCCGTGGTGATTCTTGACTTGGCATACCACATGAGCTAGGGCACACATACCACAGCGGGCTGTTTGTATCATTGGAAACTCTGAAGGGTTTGCCATCCCTGGCCTAAGGCTTTCCCCAGCGTCCCACCATTTTGGGTCTCCGCGCAGTTACATTGAAGCACATGAGGTTGACCCACATAGTTGGGCTCATACGCTTAGAAGTTCCATACTTCTTAATTTACTATGCTAAGTGCTCATGGTAAATTGGAGCTGAGGACTTAGAGTTTCTTTTTTTTAGTTGCCCAGGATTGGGAGTCTGAAACCTCATAGAACTTCAGCTTTGGCCAAGAACGCTAGGATGCATCGCATCCTCTCATGGTGAACTCAGGCACGTTCTTGTGAGAAAGAAGCAAGGGTGAGTGTGTTACTCACCTCTGTATTGCAGGAACAAAATGCCTTGTGGACAGAACTTACAGGAGGAAAGGTTTATTTTGGTCATTTCTAAGAGGTCTTAGTCCATTGTTGAGTGGCACCAAGACAGATACCTTAAGGAAGAAAGTAATGGTGGAGAATAGCTGCTCACCCTGTGGCAGCCAGGAAGCAGAGAGAGGAAGAGCCAGAGAGACAGGGACCAGGGACCAGATATAGTTTCCAAGGTCACACCCTGTTGACTCTCTCTCTTAAAGTAAGCTCTGACTCTTGTTTTCATTACTTTCCAATAGTACCATCAAATTTTGATCTCATCAATGAGCCACCAATGAAGTTAGAGTCTCTATGGTCAAATCACTTTTTTCTGAGAGCCCATGAGTCTTTTGGGAGACATTTTAGACCTGAACCACAACAATGAGCAAGCAGAAAATACAAAAGACTTATCAAGTCTCTGCTTCTGTTGTTTTTATTAACAAAATCAGCTGAAACAAGTTCCATGTCTAAGTTTAGTATCAAGGAATGGACACAATAATACTATGTGAATAGTACAGTGTATGGAGATGGGGAGATGTGAAGAATTTGGGCATGAATACAACAAAACCACTACAGAGGATTATAGAAGAAATCTCAAAAGTCATAGTGTGAATAAAGTGAACAAAGTAGAGATGAGGATGATGATGATAATGACTAACATGGGCTCTTGTCTGTGCTTGGAGGCTCACTTGCATTTTTTCAACATCAAGTCCTCACTTTACCCCTTTGGTGTAAGTACCAATATTATCTCACTCATGTTACAAGTAAGGATGCTGAGATTCAGGGAGACTGAATACAGTCATGTATCACTTAATGAGTCTATATCATGAGAAATATTACATCATTTTTTTTTTTTTTTTTTGTGGCACCGGAGATTGAACTCACAGCCTTGCGCCTGCCAGGGCAGGCGCTTAAGCCACTGAGCCAAACTCCCGGCCCTGGTTTTTTGAGGCAGGGTCGCACTATGTAGCTCAGGTTGGCCTTGCGCCGCGTTGTAGCCCAAGCCGGCCTCGAACTCACAACGCTCCACCTACCTCAGCCTCCCGAGTGCTGGGATTAAAGGCGTGCGCCACCACGCCCGGCTATATTGCATCATTTTATTGGTGAACAAAACATCAGAGACTGTACTTACACAAATTAAGACAGCTATGATGTTACCAGGTGATATGGGACCATTGTTGTATATGAGATCAATTATTGACCAAAAGTGAATGCTTCACAGTACCGCAACTGCCAGTTTGCACAACCAAGTGGAGCTCTGGGTAAGGAATTCAGTTTTATCTGTCTTTAGAGCCTAGGTCTTAACCAAATCCCAGAATACTAGAACCTGGGGCAGGGACACTCTCAAACTCATTGGAGAGAAGTGTAGGATAAAGAATGGGCAGTCCCATTTCCTGGAAAGGTTAGCTACCACAAGGAATATGTCCCTCATGTGTGTGTTTATTCATGGTTCTCTCATGCCACGGTCTGAGAGAAATACATCAGCTGTAGGACTTTACCCCAAGCTAGTACAAGGGAAGAATACAACCTGTCAAGAGGGGTTTGTATTCCTTTGTGCCTTTTTGAGGGGAAATTAGGAAATTTTAGAGATAGCCTCTTAAACATTGGGGTTGGTAGGGTACAAGAACTATATTCTTTGGGTCTCTAGAATTTTGTACTATAAAATTTCATTATGGCAGTTAGCAGGGAGGGCAGGGGATAAGATTCCTCCTCCCATTTCTGCAGAGCATTTCTGTTTTTAACTCTTGTGTTTTAAGGTTTGTTGCTCATTCATTCATTCATTCATTTGTTCTTTCATTCAATCATTCACTGTTTCTTTCTCCTTTGGAAAGAAATGAGGAATAGGGTCTCAGTGAATTAAAAAAGGGATGGTAGTGTTCTAAAAGAAGTAAGCCTGGTTAAAACATCTTGACACCTTGGCTCTGCTGCTCCTTCCTCGACTGCCCAACTCTGTGATCTTGAATGCTTATTTTGTGTTCTAAGTCCCTGGGGCCCTCCTTTCTTCATCTATGCTAAGAGAGGGTACAGGTGACCTCTCCAGTTGTAATGTTTTTTCTCTTCTAGGAGGGGCAGCTGTGCCCTGTTACACTGTCAGGGTGGAGTTCTAGAGCTGGTCTGCCAATTGTCTGGCTCAGATGTATCTCTGGAATCCTGTGAATTTCCACCAGTTTCCTCTCACTAGCAGATATTTATTTATGAATGATCCTGTGCCAGGCACCCCACCATTCTTCAAAGCTCTTCAAATGGCTAATACAGGTCTTGGTCTGAGGGAGTCCATAGAAACCACCCCCACTGTGTCTTCTTGCCACCATCATCATTTTTATTTATTTTATTTTATTTATTTTATTTTGCTTGGCACTGGGGATCAAACTCACAACCTCACGCCTGCGAGGCAGGTGCGTAAGCCACTGAGCCAAACTCCCGGCCCTAGTTTCTTGAGACAGGGTTACACTCACCATCATTATTTTTGTCTCACATGCTTTGTCTCTCTGCAGGACAGAGCATGAGTTGTTAACAGTATACTCTAGGGGTTGGCAGTGGGGTTGGTCAATGGGGACCTGGGGCTGTGGTTAATAGGTGAGATCATCAGCCATTGTGCCTCACCAGCCCTCCTTAGCTGCTAACAGGGATTCTGGGTTCCTCTGACTGAAGTGTTTTTGTGGTTCAGATTCTTTTCCTTTAGTCACTTGTCTCAGATGGTGACTTCCTGGTGAAAGGTAGGGTTTGGTATGGTTATTTGGTGGAAAGCTTTGTGTCTCCCCTGCTCATTTCTTAGGCATTGGATAGGATGGGGAACTGCAGAGGGACACAACTGTCCTACAACATTACGAAGCAGAAAAGGCTGGATTGTGATAACTGGTACCCAAAACTATTTTAGACAATGAGACAATGGAGTAGGGACCTGAAAGAGAGACAGTGGGTGTGGGAAGTTTCGGGGAGGAATATTCCAGGCAGTGGGAACAAGCAGCACAAAGGCTCTGAGGTTGGACTGGTATGTCTGGGGCACAGTGAACAAGGGGAGAGAAGAAGGAGATGAGATATATGGCTGGAGGCAGGCCATGACAGTATGGAGAATCTTGGATTTTATTCTGAGCATGGTGAAAATCACTGATGATTTCTGAGTAAGATAGCAATGACTTCCATTTTGAAAGGTCACTCTCATTGAAGTGTAGAGAATATTCCATAAAGGGCAAAGGTGTATACAGAGAGACCTGTTAGGGACCTAGTGCCTAGTTTAAGAAAGAAAGGGACACTCAGGTAGTTGAACTGATCAGCATGTAGCCAAAGCTTTTCTGTGTGAGGTCTTGAGTCATAGGCTAAGCTATATAGTGAAAGGCTTAAGAAACCCTGGGGTGTCTAGAGGTGAACTAGGGGAGATGGAAGATTGGGTGGAGGCCTGACCTAGATTATAGAGCCAGATTTAATCCTCCCATTCATCCAGTTACTCATTCATTCTTCATTTATTCACTTTGATTCCGAAGTATAATTTCCATTTTACTTTCTCTCAGAAGACAGTTTCAATTCAGTCCTTCAGGAGTCAGCTCCTTGCATGGGCACTACAGAAGTCTTGGGGCAATATCTTGTCTCTAAACTGGGGTGAGAGTGTTTGGTCCTTCCATGCCTCATGAGGACAATTATCAATGACTTTATTATGAATGACACCACTCATATAGAAATGTTGTGTCACATATGGCTTGGGAAGCACAAAAGTGTCAAAGACTCTCTTTTCAGTAATGTCCTTGATGGCTGTGGCCTCTACTTCATTTTGAATGATGTAATTCTTTATGGTCTTGTCTTTGAACAAAAATAGAACAAAATCTGTGCAGCCAATAGGTTGCCTCTGGCTGGGACCCTTTTTGGTATGAATAATTGTTATGGCTTGTGTTTAGATGTCCCTCCTAAAGCCTCATGTGGTCATAGGTGGGGGCTTTTTTAAGAGTGGCTGAATCTAGAGTGTGTGATGCTCCAGTTGATTCATGGTACAATCCTAGGCTCAAGGGCAGTAGGATTGAAGGTGTGAGTGATGCCTGTCCTAAGTAGTCCAGATAAAATAAAAGGGGGAGAAAGAAACTGTTAAGGTCCCTGGTTGCTTTGCTATCTTCTGCCCCCCATGAACTGTTTTGCCTGTGCAATGCCTGTCTGCCATGACACCTTACCTTGCAGCCAGCTGATTATGGACTGAAACTCCTATAAACTGTGAGCTAGATAAAACTTTCTCCTTTAACTTTGGGTGTTAGGTATTTCATCTCAGCAACAAAAAAAGTAACTAAGACATAATTCATACCATGAGTGGGGTTGTTGCTGTGACTATATCTGATCATGTGGTTTAGGACCTTTGGAGCTGGTTTGTAGGAAGGGGAAGAGTTAGGAAAAGTTTGGAGGTACCAACTGAAAAAAGTAGAGCTGGAACACCTTAGACTGTACTTAATGGGAGATTCTGGTTAGAGCTCAGAAAACCAGAATGCTAGCAAAAATCCTTCTGGTAAAGACTAGGCTCAGGCTGTTTCTGCTGGGACGAAGTGGTTCATTGGATGTTGGACTCCAGATGGTGTGTGTTGTAGCTTGGTAGAAAGTTTGTTTGCATTTTGCTCATGTCCACAGAGTTTGCCTGAGACTGAGATTAAGGGTGGTGGCCTAACTAACCTGGCAGAAGAGATTTCAAGACAGCCTAATTATTGGGGCAGTGTTACAGTTATGTTCCTATGGCCCCACCAAGTCTCATGTAATCATGGCATGGATGTGGCTGAGTCTAGCATTCATGATTGGCTGTGGTCTAGTGCTGGGATTGGTGATATGAGTACTGCACCCGCCCAGGGGTGGAGCTGAGATACAGTGTAAGGGCAGGAAGAAGGAGTGCCTTCCTTCTCTTGCCAGTTCTCACTTGCTGTTTTGTGGCCACCATGAATGGCTGCCCCCCTGCCATGCCACACTGCCTTGGAACCAGCTGAGTATGGACTGAAACCTCCAAGAACTGTAAGAAATAAATCTTTCCTTCCCTAGTTTTGGGTGTCAGGTGTTTTGTCTCAGCAATGAGAAAAAAGTAACCAAGACAGAATTTGGTACCAGTGGAGTGGGGTTGTTGCTGTGACTAAACTTGACTATGTGGTTCAAGAGCCTTTGGGAATGGCTTGTGTGAAGAATTTGGAAAGGTTCAGAGATGTTGCCTGAAAGAGTGGTGCAGGAACAGCTTAGGGTGTTCTGTATGGGAGATTCTGGTCAGAGCTCAGGAGGCCAGAAGGCTGATAAAAAGCCTCCCAGTAAAGACCAGGCTGAGAAGGTTTCTGACAGGAGGAAGGACCGCATTGGTTGTTGGACTCCACATGGTGTGTTATGGCTTGGCAGAAAGTTTGTCTGCATTTTGCTCCTGTCCAGAAGCTTTGCCTGAGACTGTGATTAAGGGCAATGGACTGATTAATCTGGTAAAGGAAATTTCAACACAGTCGAATTTTGGGGTGGTAGTATGGCTGTTGTTGGGGGCTTCTAGCCAGATTTATGTTATGAATCAAGAGCAAAGAGCCCAGCATCATGATTTAAAATGTGGTGAGTTTGGCCCAGAAGCTGAGGACTGTAAAGATAGAACTGAGACCTTGATTGCTGAGAAGGAACAAAGAAATAAAAAAGATGGCCTGGGGGCATCTCGGGAAGCAGTGGGTCTCTACCTTTTGCAGCCTCAAAATGGCAAAAGTGAAAGACTTTGCTTGGAGGAGAAAGCTGCAGAGCACCATGTTCCAGAATGGTGATGGAGGCCACAGGAGTTTCCAAAATGGTGGCAGCTGCACCAGATTCCAGAATGGCAGTGACATAGAGAAGTTTTTCCTCACAATCAGTTTCAGAGAGCTCAGTGGTCCAGGCACTTGACCCCTACAGCCAAGAGAGAGGAAAGCCTGGCTACTGCTCCAGCTGGCAGCGGACCTTGGCAGCATCCACAAAATGCTGGTTTTAGGTGCAAGAAAAATGCATGAAATCTGAGGCTAAGCTTCCACCCCAACTTCAGAGGTCAATATGTAAAGATGTAAGGGTCAAGCCAAGAGTGCAGTGGAGAGCCCAGAAGTTTGGAAAAGCCAGGAACATAGATCTTCCAAGGAAAGATGCAAAAACTGAGCAGAGTGGGCTTAAGGGAGAAGATGTGGAAAATGGAGCCCCTGGAAGTGCCAAAAGGGGTGAAACCACTCAAGCCTTTTGGGGCTTGCAACAAGATTGGTTCAGATACTGAGAATGAAACTTCAGGACTTAATGTTTTCCCTGCTGGAATTTGGACTTGCTATGGTTCCAATGCTTTGTATTCCACTGTGTGTAACTTTTGAAATGGTAATGCTTATCTCATGCCTTTGCATTTTGGAAGTGTTTAACTTGTTTTCATTTGTACTGGGGCTTACAATTAAGAGTTTGCTATAGGTCTTGAAGGAGACTTGGGCTTTTCAGCAATGCTAAAACTGTTAGGACTTTGACAACTCTTAGAGATGGACTAAATACCTTTTGTATAAAGAATGTACATGAGCCTTTACGGATCCGGGGGGGGGGCATGTTATGGTTATGTTCCTATGGCCCTGCCAAGTCTCATGTAATCATGGCATAGACACGGCTGAGTCTAGCGTTCATGATTGGTTTGTTGTCTAGTGCTGGGATTGGCGATGTGAGTGCTGCACCTTCCCATGGGTGGAGCTGACATACAGTGTAAGGGTGTGAAGAAGGCATGTCTTCCCTCTCTTGCCAGTTCTCACTTGCTATTTTGTGGCTGCCATGAATGGCTGCCCCCACCCTGCTGCACCATGCTGCCTTGGAGCCAGCTGAGTATGGACTGAAACCTCCAAGGACTGTAAGAGATAAACCTCTACTTCCCTAATTTTGGGCATCAGGCATTTTGTCTCAACAATGAGAAAAAGTAACCAAGACAGGCAGTGGCATACCTACTGTATTTATTTATTTATTTATTTATTTTAGCCAGATTTATGTTGAGAATCAAGAGCAAAGAGCCCAGGAGAATGATTTAAAACATTTTGAGTTTGGCCAGAAAGGAAGCTCCAATGAAGTGGGCCTGCAAAGGTAGAAGAGAGGAGAAATTGGTCACTGAAAAACATAGAAAGAAAAAGCCATGTATTTCAGAAGAAAACAACAGAAAACATAGCCTGAGGACATCTCAAGAACCAGCAGAACTCCAGCCTTTGCAGCTTTAGAGTTGCAAAGGTGAAAGACTTTTCTTTGAGAAGAGAGTCCCAGAGCACCATTTTCTAGAGTAATGGTAGCCCTTAGGAAGTTGTTCCTCAGTCACTCAACCCCCACACCAAGGATAGAAGGAAGCCTGGCCACTGCTTCAGCTGGCAGAAGACCTTGGTATCATCTGCATGGTACTGGTTTTAGGTACATGCAGAATGTAAGAGTTGTGAGGTCAAGAAGGCTTCAACCCAGATTTCATAAGGCCTGGGAGGCTGGACAGTATGCCCCTGAGAGGGCAGTTTGTGAAGTATGAATCTGAAAATACAGTGGAGACCCCAGGATTTTGTGGAAGGCAGGAACATGTATCATCTGAGAAAAACTGCAAGGAAGGAACAGAGCTGGCACAAGAGAGAAGTAATGGGAGTTACAACCACTAGCAGTGCCACAGGAGTGGAACCACCTGAGCACTTTGGAGTTCACAACTTGTCACAGATTTCTGAGGATGCTGGAATTGGCACTGTGGGATTTAATGTTTGCCATTCTGGATTTTGGGCTTGCTTTGTTCCCATTCCTTGATATCCCCATTTGCAACTTTTGGAATGGAAATATCTATCCTGTGCCATTGAATGTTGGAAGTATTTAACTTTCTTTTCATTTGTACAGGGACTTTCAGCTAAGAGTATACCTTAAATCTCAGAGGAAATTTTGGACATAGATTTTCAGCAATGTTAAAACTGTTAGGACTTTGGCAGCTCTTGGAGATGAACTAAATGCCTTTTGCATTTTTGAGTCTTTAGAGGTCAGGGGAAGAATTTTATGGCTTGTGTTTAGAGGGCCTTCCTAAAGCCTTGTGTGGTCATAGGTAGGGGTTTTTTCAGAGGTGGCTGGCTCTAGAGTGTGTGATGCTGCAATTGGTTCATGGTGCAATGCTAGGCTTAAGGGCACTAGAATTAAAGAGGCAAGTGCTACCTTTTCTAAGTAGTCTGGATAAGATAAGAGGGGGAGAAAGAAGCTGTTAAGGTCCCTGGTTGCTTTGCTATCTTCTGCCCTCCATGAACTGTTTCTCCTTTATGATTCCTGCCTGCCATGATATCCTACCTTGGAGTCAGCTGATTATGGACTGAAACCTCTACAAACTGTGAGCTAGATAAAACTTTCTCCTCTAACTTTGGGTGTTAGGCATTTTGTCTCAGTAACAAGAAAATTAACTAGGACAATGATGTTTTTCCTTTTCATTTTCTTCTTGGAAGTAAGGGCCTGAGAACTGTCTTTTGTTAGCTGTGTGACCTTGGGATAATTATTTCACCTCTCTGAGGGTCTTAGTTTACTCACTTCTAAAATAGGGAATCATAATAATCCCTATTTCACAGAGTTTTGATGAGTATTAGGTGTCTTCAGATGTAACATACTTGGCAGAGTGCCTTGAACAGAGTTAGTGTCATAGAAGCATTCACTGTAGTTTTCATTGACATTGTCTTGAATGCTGAACTGCACTGCCCCCAAGCCAGAGGCTGCTATGGCCTGCACCTAGGTCCCAGGTTTAGCCCTCACCCCTATCATAAGCATTAATGCAGGTGGCATTTGTGGGTATGGCCGTGAGCTGCATCCTGTCCCAGTGTGCCACCTCTAGCCATCACAATGCCTTGCTTATAGCCCACTCTGCACCTCATACCTCCCATATGCACTATGCAGGTGGGCTGTGCCAGGCCTCCAGTTCTCCAGGAGTGAAGCTGTAGGTGTTTGGTCTGGATCCACACTGAGTCTGTCCAGAGTCTCTGCTAGTCCCTTCTGCTCTCTCCTTGCTAGTACTGGCACCTCTTGCTTTGTTAATGGAGAATTTGTCAACTAATGGGAATAATTAGCACAGTGGGGGCTTTACTGTGTCCTGGAAAGAGAACAGAGAGCTCCCTCCCCCACCCCTGCCGGGAGGGGGCAGCTTCACACATAATTGCGGGCAGACTTATTTTCTCTTGTCTGTGTCTCTTTCTCCTTCTCTTGCATGTGTTTGATTTTTTTCTCTCTCTTTGTATAGAGAGAGTTGGCTAGGAGAAAAGACCCGTAAATTGCACTCTTGCTGGGGCTAATGCTGTGAAAGCTGGGCAAGATTGCCTTCTAGGGCTGAATAATTTCCCTGTCTCCTATACTCTTTGAGGGGCAAGATCAGCTAAGCACCTAGCTTATCAGTCCCTCCTTTTCCTTCCCCATTTCCTCTTTTTCTCCCCCCTCCCCTTTCCCATCCCTTCATGTAAAGAAGGCTCTCAATTGAATCTTTTTTAATGGTCCCAAGAGGCAAGGATCTTGAAGGGTGATTATCTTCATTATAAATTATTAACTCTCCAAGCAACCAGATGGTTTCCCAACCCATGGCTGGGAACTCTGGACTAGAGAGGCACACTGGTAGGCAGAGGAGAGGACAAAAGAAGGGGGGAGACTGACTTGTGAGTGAACACATCTTCTTGGGGTTCTGGCTCCACTGGGGAAACTGGGGAGACTGGCAGCACTTTGCAGGGCCTGAGTTCTGTGGTCTGCAGGAAAGAGTTTATTGTTGTCACATTTTTTTGCCATTTCAAAACTCAGGGCTCTTTTAGGGATGGATTAGAGGTGGTAGGTGGACAAAAGACTAATGCTATGAGTTGTTTTTATGTAAACCTTAGAAGATTGTTAAGGCATAGTAAGAAGAAATGATTATTACCTGACTTTGTGTGTACTCAGTGTTACAACCTCCTGGAAAGGGTAGCTGTTGTCATCCTCAATTTATGGGGAAACTGACCAGTAGGCTTCAGGGCTTTCCTTCTGGTTGCTTGGCCAATAGTTAAAGACAGCTGAGCTTTGACTCCCAGTTCAGGGCTCTATTCCCACACCAGTCTTCTTCCCAGCTGCCTTTCCCTGCTCCTTTTTCAGGGTCTCATGCACAGTCCCCCTCCTCCAAGAGGCCTGACCACATCAGCCCGGGTCCACCTCTTGTTCCTCTGGACTCTACTCTTTCCCATGCATGGACCTATTCAATACTGGCCACGTGAGCCCAGAAGGTGTCCAGCCTCCTCTGGGGCTGGGAGAATCTGTTTGTCTAGTGGTTGTCTGTTGCATACTTGTGAGATCAAAACATAAACACACCTGAGATTTCCATTCACTAGGAAGAAATCTGCCTAGAAGGCAACAGAGAATCCCTGGGGTCTTCCAGTTTGAGAATTTTTAAGACTCAAAGATACTGCTCAGGTGACTGCTGAGTTGCCTCTGTAATCATCAAACCCTGGTATCTCCAAAGAAGTTTTATATAAAGAGACTCAGGTGTGACTCTTCACACTGCCTATGATATTGGGATGGCATGTGAAAGAAGTCCATCTGTCCTGATTATTTCCCCTGAGCTGGCCAGGTAAAATGGCAACATCAGCTGTCCTGAATGGGAGCATCAAGGACAATAGTTCATTGTAACAGAAATAGCTAAAAATTACTTGCTAGTATTCAGGTACTTATTTTGCCTTAGTACAGTGGATTTGAATTTATAGTCAGTGGCTTACTATTGTTCCTCACTGTTATCATTCAGTATTAATAGATGAAGCAACTGGCTTCTCCAAGTTCATACAGGCAACAAGTCATAGATCTGAGGTTTGAACTCAGGAAGTCAGGCTCCAGAGCCTCTGGCTTTCACCACAACCCCATACTATCTCGATGAAAGGGACACTCATCATGCACCAGCTGGAGGCTGCCCCCTGCCACAACCAGCCCACCTTCGGCAGAGTCTGCCTCTTACCTTTAGTCTACAGACTTACTTCATTTAGACTCAAGTCTTTCTTCTCTATAAGTGCCTTGCAGGATTTGGACTATTTTTTTATTTGTCTCTATATCTAGGACACGAGTGTTCCACAGTTAAAAAAAACACAATGAAAGACTTCCCATTCACTACCCTTCATCTTACCTACACCCATCTCAAAGAGTGGTGCTTAGAGTAAAACCCCACTGACAAACACTGGATTGACATGGATGATCCTCTCCTTTTCCTATTTCAGTTCATGCAGTCTGAGTTTGCATTTGTTTATCTAAAGCCATGAGACCCCCAAAAAGATATGCATATATATATGTAAATATATATATATACACATATGTGTGTGAGGCATCTCATTTATTAACTTCCTCAATTCTTGTTATTATGTAGTTGCAAGTTGCACCTTCCATTCTTATGCGTTGTTTATACTGGGGGATCAAGTAGTATAATTTTCCATTTACCTCATCAAATTTTTTCTTATTGGACAGAGACTGTGGTTGAAGCCTTCTATGATTTCTTGAGATCTTTGTACCTACTTTCACACATTTACTGACTCTGAGTGTCATCTACAAATGTGACCAGTGACTGCTCTGTTTTTGTCAACCGCCCATGGAGTTCACACTTTCTTTGATTGCTGTTCTTTACCCAGTGACAAGTGTTTTGGGTTCTGTCAACCTCATGTTCCTCATATCATATATCTTAGGAAACTCTCCCAAAAGGGTCAGTGAGGTCCATATGTAACTCCTGTATATCTCTACTATAATAAATATTCATAATAGAAAGGGAATTTAAGTTGGTTCAACATGATCATTTCTTGATTCTTATGACAAACTTAGTTTTTAGCCAGAGAAGTTTGTTAAAATTCTAAGTAAAAGGAAAAACTCTCTTCTTTTTCTCTCCTTTTGTCCTGTACCATATAAATGCACGGCCTCTTTATATACCCATTTGACACACTGGAGTTGATGTCCTCAGGGGTCATTTCCCCTTCCCCTTCCTGAAGGGAAGGTACAGCGCAATTCAGATGGGGTAAACTTGGGGAGCAGAGTCTAGAAACAACTCAGCAGATTTCATGGATGGAAAGAGAGGAGTTTTTTAGGACATGACAAAACTGTGAAAGAGAGGACTGGTGTATGGAGTGGGCTGGGACAAGAGAAGGGAAGTGGCTTCCTATTGCAAAGTTTGGTGGATACTGGCTCAGAATTTCTGGGATGAGAGGTTGGCTTTGGAAACTGTAACTACTAAGTTCCAGCTTCCAGACAGAAGCCAGTACTAATTTTCTTAGAAACTCTTCTTCATAATAAAAATAATAGATGAACATATATCATGTGTCAGGGAGTGTGTTAAATGTGTTTTTTTTGGAAACGTATACATAGAAAAACACACACATTATAAGTGTGCAGCTCAACTAACACGCGCTCACATCCTGAGCACATTGCACGTCACCCAGATCACGAAATTAATTCTTTTACCTCTTTTGCCCTCTTCCCAATCAATAACCACGGTGCTGACATTTAACAGCACAGAATAAATAATTTTGTCTCTTTTTATGCTTTATAGAGATGGAATATATGCAGTATGTGTTCTTCTGTGTTTTATTTTGCTCAACATTATGCTTGTGAAAGTTATCCATGCTTCTGTTTAGAGATAAAAACTCATCATTCTCAGAGTTGTATATTTTACACAAATGGACTACAATGTATCCATTCTACTGTAGATGGGCGTTTAGTAATCCTCTGGATTTGGCTATTATGGATAGTATTGCTGTGAACATTCTCACACATGTCTTTGGTTGGACATTCATAAACATTTCTACTGGTGTATAGCTAAGAGGAGAGTTGTGACATCATGGGATAAAAATGTCAAGTCTTAGTAGATCCTGCCAATGTAATGTCCAGGAAAGAGTTGTACCTCTATATATTTTTACATTTGATAAATTTAAAATTGCCCTATAAAATAGATGGTATCTTTCTGGATGAATAAACAAATGCCTAAGGGAGCTGTCCAAGGTTAAATAACTGTAGAAATGAGAATCTGAGCTTAAGTCCAGCTCAATGAGACTGCAGAGCCCATGCCTCATCACCTCTCTGTACAGCTTTAATACCTAGAGAGACTCATGCCTTGACCTCCATCACTGTGTCTTGGCCATGTATTGACATAGAAGTCACTGAATATGGTGTGTCAAGGGGGTGTGGTTTAGTTGAAGGAGCAAATTTCTGAGGTTGTTGCATAAGAACAAGCCTCCATCTACCATCAAAGAACAGAAGGAGAGAAGAAACACACCTGTGTTCTAAGCCCTGAATCTGTGGGCAAGTAAGGATGCAGAGATAGGTTGGGGAGGACTTGAGTCTCAGGTTATAGGGGGTTCTTTCAGGTGGGGATGTGACCATATGAGATGGAAGCTTCTGTTGATTTGTCACTGATGATGCTTTTGATGGTCTAATATTAGGAGTGTATCAACTAGGACTTTTGGTCACAACCCAACTCCAAGTTGTTTTTAAAACTTTAGGTTTATATAAAGAAATTCTCAGGATTACCCAGGCTTCAGGCCTGGGTAGATGTAGGTGTTGTAACCATACTACTAGAAATCTGTCTCTATCTATCTCTTGACTCTTACTTCTTCTTCGTTGTCTTCATTTTGGATAAGAAGAGTATCTCCAATAGTAACAATGGTGTTAAAGTTTGGATATTATTTTAATAGTCCAATGCCATGATAAAAGAAGCAAGGCTCTTTCTTCTAATAATTTGAGTCAAAGTCTCAGCATTCATTTGTCCAATTTGACTAAGTGTGAATGACAGACATCCTCTAATGAATCACTGTGACCAGGAGAGTGAAACGCCCTAATTGGCTAAAGTGGGTCACATGGTCTATAACTGGGCTACACCCCACCTGCATGACATGGGCTGAGATTGGTGGTGAGAATCGTTTACTTACAAAGTAGGATGAAGTGTGCACTGAATGAGGAAAAAAAATTAACAGAGAACAATTAAGGGGCTTTTCTAGTTCTGAGGGCATTGGTAAAGGATACCTAATGAGAAAGTTGTAGAGGAAAACCTGGCAAGCCCAGGCCATGGACTGTGGCATGCCTGAATATGGTCATCATGCCTTCCCAGTCCTGACTCTGGACACGGTCTTGACTTTCTTTTGAGTCTTTTTCATGCTAGCTAAAATTCCATGGCAGGTGGAAGAGGGAGCAAAGGACCTGGGAGTGGGGGTGGGGAGGGCAAATGGCAGCCAGAGCTGTCCAAGTGGCCCACATGTCGGAGCTGTGTGAGGCCTGCCTACCTCCTAAGCAGCCGGATTGGGAGACATTTGTAAAGATGTTCACCCCACGGAAAAGTGTGCCGCTCGATAATTATGTAAATTAGCTGGCAATTAGATAATGTCACTCACTTCCCTTCTCCTGCTTGAGTCCCACACAACAGATAAGTGTTTTGAGCTTTGGCACCAGCTAGGGCCCTCCATGTGGGATCTGGGGCAGGCTGCTTGTCTCCATGGCTATCTGTGCTCAAGGGAGGGTGGCAGTTGGCTGACTGAGTGAAGAGGCTTCCATTGTCCCATTTCTTGAGTTTGGCATGTCTTACTGGAGGGCTAAAGAAGGCTAAAGGATAAATGCTGAGAGCAGTCCATTAGAGATCTGTGATTGTTAAAGTAAGGTCATCTCTAGGTTTTGGCCATTTTGGAAAATTCCCAGAGGCCATGGGAGTGTCCACAATCTAAGAAAGAAATTCAAGGGTTTTTGGAGAGAAAGTGGATAGGCCATAAGATGTCAAAACTAGGGAAGCCAAATTCTTACGCCAACACTCCCAGGACTGGATATGCTTGACAGCTGTGGGAAAGAAAGTTTGGTTTACTTCAGTCTACCTTCTGATCCTCCATGATGCTGGGCAGGGGGATGTTGGCATCTCTAATGCTGGTCTGACCTGGGGAAGATGAATGGTAGTCTAAGGAAGGGTTTGGCAAGACAGGATAGAGTGGCCACCCTAAATCAGGTTGGGTAAATTCCCATGATCCTTTCTCATAGGAGAGTATTCCTGATCAGCCAAGTTCTTAATTCATGGCTTTTCCAAGCCCACTGTGCAGGTGCTGCTTTGCCCTTTTGGGTCATCTGAGATTGACATCTAACAAAGTGTGGGGGGCTTAGAATTGCTATTCTGTGAAATGGGGTCATATGGAACACTGCATGGAACAGAAGTCAAGTGACCACAATGCTTCTCTTCCTCTTCCATTCTACTGTTCATTCTTTTTTACTAATGTTTCTGAAGCTCCCACTCCCTGACATGGTCTTGTGACAGGTTATGGTGAAACAGTTGCTTTCTCAAAAGAATCCCCTAGAAAGCAGTATCATTCCAGGGCCTGAGCTCCTAATCGCTGCATTTTATTGTCCCTAAAATATCTTGTCTGTGATGGTCTCGAGAGTAAGAATGGTCCCTTATTCTGTTATGATCTAGTAGTGCCTGGAATGAGCTGGAGCTCAACACACAATTGGGTTAAAGAGTTTCCTCTCTTTCCTTGGATGCTGCCTTTTAACTTGGTTGGTGTATCTCACCTAACACAATGATCACATTCTTAAGGACTGCCACATCTCATGACCCAGCCTCCTATTACCTACCTCTAACTTCATACATTCTATACATTTCACTCCAACAGCATCATCCCTTTTTTTCTTCCAGTGCAACAGCCTGTTGCACACTGAAGACTTTTGCATCAGATATTAACTTCTGAGCATTCATCCAAGATATTTACATAGTTAATTCCCCTACCCTGTATCATGTCTTCCCTTAAATCTGACCTTCTCATAAACTCTAAGTTGTGATACTTGCCTGTCCTCATGGTTTAAATACTCCTATAGGAGTTATTTGATTTCTTGCTACCAAAGTAATATCAACCAGTTAAAAAATATTTGAAATTTTAACCAGAAGCAGGGAGATATTTTTCAAATGGAAAGGGGAACAAGATATGGAGGGAAATGGAGGGAGGGGAAGGAAAGGGGATAAAAAAATTGAAAGAAAAAAATGGAGATAGAACTTTTGCAAATGGAAAGTATACCAAGAGATGGAAGAACCAAGGCAGGATGGGAGGGTTAGGGGATTAAAAAAGAGTTCAGAGGTGTTATGGATCAACTCCTTATGATGAATTAATCGCTGCATACTGTAAACATGTACTAATAAAGAATAAACAAAAATATTTGAAATTTTAGCACTTGGTTCACACAGACTTGTATGGGTTGGCACCAGCACATACCCATGTCCATGTTCCAGTTATTCATCATTTGCAACCTGGGAACAACATGCCACACTTTAGAAAACACTTCTTTGACAAAATCTTTTGTAGAATCAACATGTTCCTTCTGATGAATTTTAAGCAGCTTGCTGGCAATAGAATTTGTTTGGACATGGGGCGTGGGAATGGGTACCTGGTTAAGGGAAATACCTGCCTCTTCAAAGTAGGGGTAAGAACCAGTTTTCCTGATGTAGTTATGATAAAATAATGAAGAGTGATTCTCCGACAGAGATCACAGTGAATTATCAATTATGCCGAGTGATAAGCAGGCCCTTGTCCAGCTCTTGGAAATGATACACTGTGTTGCATCTGAACAGAGAACTCACTGTCTTAGTTAGGTAGACCAATGGTTACCCTTCGAAGATGGCATTTCTTTTTCTCTCCCTGCCATGGCATTTCTAGTTTATTTTCATTGATTTTTATGAATATTTATTTCAAAAGCTTGAAGGTAGGAATTTATCTTATGCCTCCTATACTCAAGCAGTGGATTGTCAAACTGAAAAAGAAAAACCTTAAAAATCAGTATCTTTCAATAGGTAAATAAGTAAAAATTAGGAGTGGACATTTGAGTGCATAAAATGTTAAAACTTAAAAGATTTAAATTTGACTGAGTGATCCTTTAAATGAATAGTATAAAAATGTGCTGATGTGTCTTTAAGACATTTATGCTATTTTTGTATATGGAAAAGCTGCATTGTTATGGTTTGTGTCTGGATGTCCCCCCAAAGCCTCATTGGTCATGGCGGGTGGGTGGGCTTTTCCAGGCAGCTGAATCTAGAGTTTGTGATTGGTTCATTGTCTAGTATTGAGATTGGGGGTGTGAGTCTATACCTGCCCTAGGCTGGGAGGCCTGCACACAATATAAGGGAGAGAAAGAAGTTTGCTTCCCCTCTTTTGCTCTTGTTGCTTTTGGTATCTTCTGCTACCATGAATGGTTGCCCTCTGCCATGCCAACCTGCCTTGGAGTCTACTGAGTATGGACTGCAACCTCCACAAACTGTGAGCTAAATAAACCTTTTTTTCCTTAATTTTGGGCATCAGGTATTTTGTCTTAGCAACAAGAGAGAAAGAGAGAGAGGGAGAGGAAGAGACAGAGACAGAGACAGAACTAAGACAGCATCATTAGGAACTGGGCTCAGGGTCCCAAAATGGCTGTGGAAGAATGTGGTTACTTCTGTTTGGAGGATTCAGCATTGTAGGTGTCACTAGAATGAGCTGACTTGCAGTCAGCAGTCCACTTGTGAACTAGGATGCAATGATTTCCTGACATGTGACCCTCATCTTTCTCTCTTTTCCTTCTCTCTCCCCTTGTTCCACAGGTCTTTGCTCTGGAGTCCTGGAAGGTGGGTGATGGGCAGGACTGCCTCTGGCCGGCACCATGATGCCTGAATCTGCTACCACCCTGTACTGGGCCGTGCTCTGCCTGAGTATTCAGCTGTGGGCTGCTCCTCTTCCCTTTGCCTGCCACTGCTAGGAGGTGGAACTTCAGGACTGGTCCTTGGCCCATCTCTACCTCTCTCTTGGCTCATCTTGCTTCTCTTCCATCACGGCGCCCCTGACCACAGGCCTGTCACTGGCCTCCCTGACTGGAGCCTTTGTGGGCCTGTTGAGAGGTGCACAGTCCTGAAGGCTTCCTCCCACCCTGAGCACCTTCTCCTCCTCGAATCAAGGCCTCCGGATCCGCATGGATAGCTGAGATCTTTTCTTGGAGAAATATACTTCCTGCTTATTCCAGTCCTTCTCTGGCCTCACCTGATTGCTGTCTCTTCTGCTGCCCTGTGTGTCTCCTCTGTCTATTCTTTGGACTTCTTGCTCGTGTCCCCAGCTGGGGCTGTCTTCTTCTCTTTCCTTCTTCCTTACTCTCAATATTTGTGTGTCTCCTTCTGTCTTCTGAATCTGTCTCATTTTCCTTTCTCCCTTCCACTGCCAAAGGGAGATCCTCCCCAGAGGGTTATTTCCTGGCTTATCTGTTCCTCTGGCCTTTATCCCCTTTGCCATAATGACCTTCACCCTCCACTCAGTGTTCTTCACTCTGAAGGTGACCATCCTGCTGGGGTCTCTGCTGGGGCTCTGCTTGGGCCTTGAGTTCATGGGTCTCCCCAACCAGTGGGCCCGTTACCTCCGATGGGATGCCAGCACACGCAGCGACCTGAGTTTCCAGTTCAAGACCAATGTCTCCACGGGGCTGCTCCTCTACCTGGACGACGGTGGTGTGTGTGACTTCCTCTGCCTCTCTCTAGTGGATGGCCGTGTTCAGCTCCGCTTCAGCATGGACTGCGCTGAGACTGCTGTGCTGTCCAACAAGCAGGTGAACGACAGCAGCTGGCACTTCCTTATGGTGAGCCGTGATCACCTGCAGACAGCACTGGTGCTTGATGGCGAGAGCCAGTTGGGGGAGCTGCAGCCCCAGCGGCCCTACATGGATGTGGTCAGTGACTTGTTTCTTGGTGGAGTCCCTGCTGACATACGGTCTTCTGCCCTGACCCTTGATGGAGTACAAGCCATACCTGGCTTCAGGGGTTTAATCCTGGATCTCAAGTATGGCAACTCAGAGCCCCGGCTTCTGGGGAGCCAGGGTGTCCAGTTGGAAGCTGAAGGACCCTGTGGGGAGCGTCCCTGTGAGAATGGTGGGATCTGCTTCCTCCTGGATGGCCATCCCACCTGTGACTGTTCCACCACTGGCTACGGTGGCACGCTCTGCTCGGAAGGTAAGTCTCTCTCCACTCCCACTCTTGTTAGAGACCTGTATAGTTTGGGTGAGGACCAGATGACTGAAGAAAGTCAGTTTTTTAGCCTAGTTTTAATTGGACCTCTTTCCCTGAAGAGGCAATGGAAAATCCAACAGATCTCAGTGGGAAGTGAAGACTGGCTACTCAAATACAAGCTCTGTACGCAACTCAAAGGGCTAGATGAACTAGACTGCAGAGTGTGTGCTCCAGCATGGCTTCTACTGCCACACGGCTTAGCAGGATCAACACAGAAGTAATGAGATAGCAATTGGCAGAGTGGCTATTTCTGTCCCTACTGACCCTTTGAGACTTGAGCACTGGGGATAGATGGGAAACTCCCCATCACTTCCTCCTTTTAACCCCCCGCAGAGGGAGTGTCTGTGCAGAAAGGGAGGGTAGATGGATTGCAGGGTTCATGCATAGCCCTATTGCATATCCAGTCTTTCTCTTGTCTCCCCCCCGCCCCCCATCTAGAGGGCAGATGAGACATCTGCACAAAGGTCTCTCTTTGTTGTTCTAGCAATAACAATTCTTCATGTGAATTCCTTTGAGTTGTACTTCCTTTTCTTGACCAGTGTATTAGGTACAGGAGTCAACTGAGCCTTGCTCAACAAGACCCCCACCTGGCCCCAAGGCTCTCCAGCAATTCATATTCAAGTACAACTTCCCAGAGAGAGGAAGGAGGGATGCCTGCACAAAGGCATAGGCTGCCCTCATCTCCTGCACTGAATTCTGTTAGGGATTGGAGCTGAGAGAAGTGGCCCGGCCTTTATTTAACAAATAGTTAAAATGCAAATTTCTGGACTCCTGGACTCACTATAGGCTGAGATTTAGGCAAGAAGTGACCAAGTATGTGGGAACTGACCAGATGAACAAATTATCTTGGGAAATTAGGGTGATTAGGAGGCAAGAAGTTGCATTTGTCCTGTCCTTCCTGGCCTAGGAAGGCCCTGGGTTCTTCTAGAGATGATGGCGTACCTTCCCATGCTCGTGTCTTCATGGGCATGGTGACATGGCATAGGGGAGATCAGTGGTTCTCAGCCTTGGCTGCACATTAGGATCACCTTGGGGGAATTTAGAAACTTCCAGGGTGCACCCCAAGATCACTAAATCAAAACCTCTGGGGAATCATATCTAAATGTTTAATATACTTTTAAGCTTTCTCACATGCTTCCAGAATGTACTCAAGGTGAAGAGTCAGCTGGTGCAAAGTGGAGGGAGGTAGGTGAGGGGTGAGGCTAGGTGAGGTCCTGCCCCTGACTCTTAGGATCTCTTCACTCAGGTAAGACCCCACTTCCTGGGATTTGTAATTAATGACTGTGTCTGCTGGTGTTCCTGAAACATTTCCAGAACAGCCTAACTCATAAAGCAGGTTGTGGTTGATACAAGCTTTATCTGTTTAAAAGTATTTTTAAAGAAACCAAACAAAGCTTATTCCACAGGTGGTGGATGCCGGAGACTAGGACATGTTGGCAGTTCTGCTGTAAGCCTCACTGTAGGTCATGCATGGGCTGTTGGAGAAATGCTCCCGGGGCTCTGTTTCTTTCCTCTACTGGGTTGGGCATCCCATCTCCCTACATGTGGATGGGCTTTTCGAGAGGAAGATGCCAGATATGTACCTAGTCCTTTTTGGGGATTCTATATTTCCTGCTGAACTCTTCAGGAAGAGGGGTGGAGAAGAAGAAACCCCAGTCCAAAAAACCACTTTGGGAATGTGGTCATTGAAATGCTTTTCATGAGCAGGTGCCTTTTGGAGCTGACTAATGTTCCAAAGCTTCTTGGCTTCGGAGAAAGTTCTGCCTGAAGACGCTGACATGATCACTTGTTTTCTCTTTTGCCCAAAGGATCTGTTCTGTTCTCAGAACTTGCACTGAAAGCTGGCATTCTTCCTTTCTAGGGACCAGGGTGTTTGCAAGTGTGTTGTTAACTTGCTGATTATCCCTGATTGCATTTTTTGTGTTTAAAAAGAACTCATTTCCTCTGGGCAGGTTTGGATCAGCACTTTTCTGCAGGAAGAATCTCTATACTGTATATGTATACAATTTGTCTTTTCTCTGATTTATTTTTGTGTATATGTGTTTTTCCAATCTCCAGTGGAATTTCTTCACAATGGATTATATGAAGTCAATTTTTAAATAGCTAAATGCAATGTACATATATATATATTTATACACATATATTTTAATAATTGTTCTTTGTACAAAGTTCAGATCATCTTGTGGCTGTGGATTGATAAACTCTATCTGTGGGACATAAGCAGAATAATTCATTTATTCTTCCCATACATAAATACAGTAAACAATCTCCATCCTAATAGTAACATTTGCCTGGCCTGGAACAGAGCAATGCAAAGGTGAGGGCAGATGTTGGGGATGGTGTCAGAATTTACTGTTGGTACCTGGGAGCCTGTTGATCCCAGTAATTGTCCTTATGTCAAATCATCACGAAAGCACCACAGACTATTGGAAAATATCCATTGCCCCACACACGTAGTTAATTTTTAGCGAGTAAGTGAAAAACCCACCTGTAAAATGTTACGGGAAAAATCACAGCAGCTACTATGTGTCAAGCATATTTGCATAAAAAAATAAACAGTCTAAACAAATCCTTGCCCACTTTCTTAAAGATGATGAGGTGAAGTGGGCACTGAAAATGGAACCATCCTCCTGCCCCTTCAGTTGCACACATCATAGAACTGCAACCCCCAGACTTATTCCTGGCAGCGGGTCCTGTGTCTTATCCCAGTTTGCAGGATGGGCCCTGCCATTTGATGTGTGAGGACTTGCACCTGGCATGGAATATGTTTTTACTCCATGCATAGCAGTTCCAAGAACAGGTACAGCTGAGAGGGCTCCTGCAGCATCACACGCACGTGGTCAGGGCCTGATGGAGGTGTCTTTTGTCATCCTTTGGCTGGTAGCCTACCTGTAGCACCTCTGTTTGTGTGGGCTGTCTGGCTTTCCACGCCTTGAAAGTCCCTAAATATCTCTGTGCTGCACCCTAGGAAGAATGCACGGATAGCTCCACCTCTGTTATATACTGTGGGGTATTCTGATTTCCAGTTATGAAGACCTGAAAAACACTGGGGATAGTTGCTGCTATGGGTAGATGATGAATGGATAGAGATGTGGCCCCAGATTTTTATTTCTAGGTGTTAAGTTTAAAAATAAAATGTTTTGGTGTTCAACCAGCAATGGTCTTGAGGACAGAGGCAGTACAAATAACTCAAAATGATTTTAAAATTATGTATAGTTGGTTTGGAATATCATCAAGCGATCACACAGTACAGTATAGCATTTTCACCTGACCTTTTTAATTTTTTTTGTTTAGCTCAGTACTGTTATGGGCAGCCTTGAAGCTTAGTGGCCAGTGAAGAAATACCCTGTGTTTTCTGAGTCCCTAGAGTCCCCTCATGGGTCACTGAGGGTTTGTTATTGCCTCGAATTGAGTTTAAACTTGATGATTTTTTAAAACATTCTTAGTTATGAATGTACATGTATTGAATTTCTCAACAGCCTTATGGTTGTGAAGCATTGATTCACTGCCAAGGTATATAAATTTCATACCAGTTTCCCCAGGGCGGTCATTTAGTATGAAGTCAGCCTGTTGCAGGTAGGGTGGGACCGGGAACAGTGGAGAAGGGTTTATAGGTTGTTCTCTCTTCCTGAATCTTATGACATGGGTGGTCCAATGTCATATATTATTTATGTGACCACAATTTTAGGTGAATTCAGTGAAGGTTTATGGAACCCTATTCCACTGGCAAAGAAAAAATTAGTTCATTGTCTGTTGTCTTTTCCTCCTGACTTGGGCAGCTGCCGAAACACAAAGCTGCTTGTCTTGAGTCTCAGCTGTTAACATTTTCAGGTGTTTGGATCCTATAGTGAAGTAAGCAGAGATGGTTTGTGACAGGGATCACACATTGTCATGTGGCACCCACTAGTGACCATCCCCCTTCCCTCCTGCTGTCCAAGGCTGCCATTCTACGCAGGTTGGCTTGATGGATGTCTCCACACTACTGTGTGGCCTTCGTATGCCTTCCTGAAAGTGAATGTCAATTGCTTTTCTTTTTGTTGAGAATAGTGTGACTCTCTCCCCTTTTCTCAGAGCCAGAAGGAAGATGGAATGTCATATACCGAGAGGAGGCTGCTTACACTGGAGCCTTTACTGAGGTCCAGAGACATCAGATGTATAGTTAAGGTACCAGCGATTGCCCCAGTTGGATCCTCCTGTTTTGGACACTTGAGTAAAAATACATTCACCTCTCCTCCTTCTTTCCAGTGCACACCCTGCTGGAACTGTAACATGGCATTGTTCCTAATCTGTGTCAACTCTGAATGGCCTTGCAAGATGGGGCGGGCAGGGAGCAGTGAGTAATCAGAGGGGAAGAGTGTAACTCCTTTCCCAATGCTTCTCTCTGGCATGGAGAAGGTAACACAGAGGCAAGGTCTTAAAATGCACACAAAGGGGGGACTGTGCTCCTAAGATGCAATTTTCTACCTAGCATGCAGGCTGGCGACTACCAGCCCAGCCAGCCAGCAGGGGCTGTCGCTAAACGGAGCCTGAATAGGGGTCTGATTGCTCCTTTTTCCTCCTCTCCTCCTGATTACCAAGTGAGATTTCCTGGGTATACTGTATGCTAAATGGCAGAACAGCCGCCTGCCACTTGCTCCAATTATCCCTCTTTTAACTGCTGAGGGAAGAACAATTTTTCTAATCTCCCCCCTCCCATAACATCTCTGCATCCTTTAAAGAAATAAGCCTCTTCTTTCTTGTTCTCCCTTCAGTGGGGTGAGAGCAGGCTTTTCCCTTTGCAGAGCTGGCCCACCAGCTGCACGCTGCAAAGAGGGTGGGTGGTGGGTAATATTGGTCCAAATTCAGAAAAGGTGAGGGTCAGGCAGGCATTTTGCCAGGAGCCTTGGAGTGGCACATGAATTCACATTTGCATTTGGTAATGAGGTACCACAGGCCCAGTGCTGGGGGCTAATTATTTTCAAGACCCCTATCTCCTTTTGCAGGCTGCCTTGGAAAGATGGTTTCCAGTTCCTGGGGCAGCTGCCCATCAGCTGGGGCCTCTCCCTCCTTCATTAGGAAGGAGAGGTGGGGTGTAGCCTGCAGGCTGTGCTTGGAAATGGGACTAGCCTGCCCTCCCCCACTCCTCCCTTGGCCCCTGCACTCACAGGCTCTGCAGTGTAGGTCCATGGCTTCAAGATCCCAGAAATGGAACTGGAGTAAGAGCAGTTTTGGGGTAGAGCCCTGAAGGTTGGATGCCCTCATTGAACAAAGTAGTAATGATGTTTTTGTCACCGTTGCTATTATCCAATACTACCATGTGCCTGACGTTCTGGTGCATTCATATTTATTTGCTCCTTTAATGTTCATGAGACTCCTATGAGGTTGGTATCTTGGACTAGCGCTATTTTACAGATGAAGTAACAGGGGCAGAGAAATTTGGAACTTGGATGACATTTAACATAGTGGCTAAGAGTATGGCTGTTGGAATAAGATTGATGTGGAATTAGATTTGAGCTTGTCCACTTATAGGTTTTATATTTTTGGAAAAGTCTGAAGCTTCAGTATCTTCATTAACAGCCACCACCACCACCACCACCACCAAGCCCTTCTCCATGACCACACTGTTTGAACTGCTGTGCATACATTAGCTCTTGTAACCACATAATCACTCCTGATTTACTATTATTATTCTATTAATAATAATTAATAATAATTTTATTACTATTTTAGAGATTAAATGACTAATCTTGTCTAAGGTCACACAAGATTAGAGATGAAGCTGGTATTTGACTCCAGGCAGTCTGGTTTCAGAACCCACACATAACCCCTATGTTACGTTGCCTCTCAGTGAAATTTAGGGGTCATAGATATCAACTTCAAGGAGTTGGTGAGAACATTAAATAAGTGAGTAGGTATGAAGTTATCTGCATAGTTCCTGGGAAAAAGCAGAAGGGGTCTAAGGTTCCCTGGAGTGTGTAAGGATGAACTATGCATCAGTTTGGTTTCACAGAGGATTTGGGGCCTCCCTTTGAGCTACCACTACCTCATCATTTTCCTTTATCCAAGTTTGAAGGGTGACAAGTAAAAGGAGGGTCGTCGTAGAAAGATGTGGAACCCAGCATTATTGCTATTTTGCTCTCGCCCAAGAGCATGGGGTTTCTAATGATGGTTGTGACTGTCAAACACTAATTACAGCTGTCCACCTGCAAATTTGTGGTGCTATGGCTTCCACATCAACCCAACAAGGAAGGAAGGGCAGGCCTTGCCACCCCACTAAATAGGTGAAGAGACCCAGCCTGAGGTGTTGCCTACTTGTCTTGGGTGGGTGGTGTGAGGGCAAGCTTGGGTGCTGCCAATTTGGCGAGTGTCTCTAGGATCGGAGAACCCAGATACCCAATGCAACATTTATTTCTGCTCTTAGTTCTCTTCATTAACACAAATGGCCTGTGTCTGCATTGTGAGGAGGAGCATTGCCTCCCTGGATGCAGATGATAAGCAAAATGTCAAACTCCTGGTGCAGAAGGTTATCAGCTCAGCTCGTCCCAGGAGCCTTGCTCCTCCCAGTCATGGGGAGCAAGAGAGAATGCGAGAAAGGATGAAAATGAATGAATTTGAGCATTCAATTCCTACATGAAGTGACTGGGGATTGGGTCCAAGGGTCTTAAAGCACTGGAGCATCTCTGGACAGAGTTGCCTCTTCAGACTTACCTTTGGTTTCCCAGGAACCGGGAGTAACCCAGCACTCTGCTCAGGGATGGTGGTAAAGGCTTGCGCTTCCGGATGACTCTGCCCATCTCTTTCTGGCTCTCCTGCTGCCTCCTGCTTCTCTTCACACAGGCAACAAAACCAAAATCTTTCTGTTCATGTTTATTCTTTTCTTTTCATTGGTGCACACGTCGGGGGAAGATTACAGGGCGGATTTACCATAAAGCTAAGCTAGACTTTTCTTTCCTGTCTCCTCACTTGCACAGGCTTCTTCTGAGGCCCTGCACCTAATTTTGTATTTTCAATATTTTTCTTCTTAAGGATCTCCAAAGGTCATAAGCTTCAGACCTCACCTCTGGATCGGCCTCTGTGAAGATGCCCTGTTGCTGTCTGGCGCTAGCAACATTGCTCTGGGTGTACGTGTGATTCCTTCCAACCAATGACCTCTCATCACAGACACAGTTTCCCCTGCATGACCCTGAGACAATCATTGCTGAGATCTTATTTAAGAGGTGGGGGAGTCATGGGTAAATAAAATCGAGGTGTATTGATTTGGAAGGTGTGGTGAGGTTAGGAGACATCAAGTGATGGGAGAAGGCAAGAAGTGCTTGGAAATTTTTGCTGGAGGTTCAGAAGAACAATGGTATTTAAATAGAAGGATCACTCTACTTATCCTCTGAGGTTTTTCCAGCTACACTGAAGATGTTAGATTTGTTTGGCTCACCAGGGATCTGTGTTGCAGGTGACAGGCTGTGGCTGGCAGAGGAGAAGGACAAACCATGGCTCCGCAGGCCTGTCTCCATGATCTATTTGAAAAGCGATGTTGTCAGTGGGTTGTCATTACTACTGCTGTTCTCCAGAAATTGGTGCCTTTCGGTGACCTATTTAAAAGCAATATGGAACTTCCTTTAATTGTTTCATAGTCTATACCTGCTCTTAAACCTTGACTCCTGTCCACAATATTCCTGAATAATGTATTCTCTAAAGTTGTCTCTTTTTTCTAACACAAAACCAGTAACTTTGAAAACAAGTTGATCTCATAGTCATTCAGCTAAACTCTCCAGTTCTACTCTGTGATAAACCTTACTTTATATATGATCCGAAAGAGTGGGCATGTTCAGTTCTCTGAGGGAAAACATTACCTTGTGAGAATATGCGAGGGACTAAAGGAAACGGGAATGCAGGAAATCAGAGGGGTAAACGTGGGGCAATGGAAACTCCTGGTTCAAGTTCCCTAGCTGTGAAATGTGTTTCAGATTGTTTTGAGTTTGCTGAGATTTTTATTTAAAAGCAGAGTAACTCGGTAGCAAAGAACATGACTCTGGGGACCGTTTCCTTTTAAGTTTGTTGATGAGATGCTATTCATCCCAACCTCTCTGACATTTCCACCTCTTACCTGCCAGTTTGGTTCTCCTGAAGTTGTTCTGCTTGCCATTGTGAAGTCTTTCAGTGAAAGACTCTCAACAGTCCTGTGGTTGTTGGTTATGCTAGGAGCAGGTAGTGTGTTTCAGACAATTCTATAACCTCTTCTGCAGTAGCACTGGAAATGTGTGGCCTGCAGCCGCTTGAGGAAAGAAAAAAGTGCAGCAAGAGAGTGTAAAGCTTATTTACTTAATAAGTTGCTTTCAAGTAAAAATGAGGAGCCCACTTGCGAGGAGAGATAAGCTAGAAAGCAAAGCAGGAATCACTTATTTGTGATCCAAACAGTGAGCCAGACAGGGAGATTACCAGACACTCACAGTTTCTTCCTTTCTTCTTATTTTCTCAGCTTTCTTTCCTCTCTGAGAGGGGTCCTGTCTCTGGCAGGGTTAGTTTTACAGGTCGGAGGGGGATGAGAAGAAAGTGGCCTTGGAAGGTGTAGCGCTTTTTACTTGTGGCATCCCTGTGAGTCTAATCCAACCATAGTGTGTTTTTTCCATCTAGATCAGGAAAGACAAGACTGGAGTTTAGGGAGGGGCCATGTGCAATGACATCAAGTCCCGTGAACCCTTGCTTCATTTAAGGTGACAGATTGAATTTGAGGGGTGACGGGTGCTGCAGGAATGAACTGTGAAGAATGAAGCACAGACCCTGTGACTTTCACAGTGTACACTGACACATTTACATTGCCATCTAGCTATGACTTCATCACGTGTAACTCTAAAGATCGTTGGATCTAACTATTCATTTCTCATTCTCTTCTCCACTGTGTAAGGTGACTCCTGCCCCTCAAGCCCCACAAAGCAAAGCAAACCAAAAAACAAGCAAATGAACAAATGAATACCCTAAACAATAGCAATGTTGGGAACTGGTGCTTTTCAAGGCTACCTAATATATCTCTGATTGATGCTGAGTATCAGGGATCTCTTCCTGTATTAGGACAAAGTCTGCTTCCTAGTGACTTTTTCATTGTTCTTATTTCATTTAAAGCAATCAGAGCTTTGAGATGGGCCTCATGGGTGAGGGGCATGAATGCGGGGGGGGGTAGGTCCTAACAGTTTTGGATGATGCTTTGCAGGAATTAATTCTTCTGTCAAGGTAAACCTCTTAACAGATTCTCTAATTTAGCACCAACTGTACATATACCACTGAATTATTTAGAATTAGCTGCTTGTGATTAATCTTAAACATGTGGGAGGGATTGATATGCAAACAGATTTTGATGTAAGCAAGTGATTCATGCTCCAGTCATTTTGTTTCCTGGGGACTTGCCCTGGGAAGAGTTCACAGTGAGTCCCGACTCTGGCTCTATCATCTGTGCCTTAATGTATTCCCTAAGATGTACTATCTTTCTCCATCCTCAGCTAGGTTTTAGCATCAAGGAACCCCTGGAAATTCCAAATTGTTCTACAATAAGATGAGAATTCTGGAATGCAGTAAAGTAGAGGAAAAGAAAATTGGATTGGACATGCCTGACAAGTCTAACCTGGTAGTCAGGGTCAGACATGTCAGCAGAAATGAAGATTTTGCTAAAAAAGCCCAACAGGCTAGATGTTTTATTAAAAAAAATAAGGGCACGAGATGCAGCACTATTGGGTAGCTGCTCACAGAAACTGGCCTTGGAAGCTTTTGCCTTATTCAGAAATGCTCCCTGCTTTGCCAGGTTGCCCAGGGTATCCTGTGTTTTTGGTGCTGTTGGGCTGAAGTCTTCCAGGGAGAGGGCTTAGGTAGGGCTAGAAGGCATTGCTCCCACATTGGCAGAGACTAAAACCTATCAAGGAAATCCTGTCCTTTACTCTAAAGGGGATAAAGCTAGACTTGGCTCTAGGCCACTTCTCCATTGACAATCATTTTACTGGTGCAACGGAAAAGAAAAGGAAGCCGTCTCATAATTTTGTGGTTTAAAATAGGGTACTTTGAAGAGCAGATCCCACAGACATCATTCTTAGTTAAAGCACTGAAATGTGCCCAGAGTCATCAACTTTGCATCTAGTGTCTCACTGTCCAGCCAACCTCTATGGACCACAATGAGTGTACTGGAAAGTGAGTGTGACCATCTCGCACCATCATGTAGTTGTTGCTACGTGGGCAAAGGATGGTTGGTTTTAGTTGCTGCAGCAGCTTTGCTGTTTGCTAATCCTGATGTTGATTTTTTAGGTTTGTGTTAATGCAGAGTGGAGCTATTTTCCCCCATGTATATAGCCAGTGGCTACATTTTAATGTGTCTCTTGGCTCCCTTTGGCTTTCCTGTCCTTAATGCAAGTTGTGATTGCTCAGCTGGGTTTTGCAATTCCTGTTACAAGAGCGCACACGAGGAGGTACTCTCTTTGGGAACTATAAAACAAGAAACTGGGGGAGGGTCCTCTGTCTCCCTTTGTTAATTACTGCACGTACTGGTTTATCTGTGCATCTTGTGTCTCTGACAAAAAAAAAAGTGCTCAATAAATGTTTCTTGCCTTCATCAAGCACATTTTGTGGGAAAGCATAATCATGGTTTATATGTGTACATATGTGTCTGTTCACATATGTGTGTGTATGTGTGTTCACTAACATATGGCAGATGGATGTAGGGTTCCTGGAATGTGAGCTCAATAATATCTGTTGAATAAATCAGTCAGTGAAGTCCAGCGTCATCAGGACCACATTAGCCCTCCTTGGAAATGCTTTGTCTTTTTAAATAAGACAAGTGGTGTGTTTACTGTGCAACAGTTTTTATTGAATCTATGTTAAGTACATACACATTCCACTTGGTTTACTCTACCTGAGGATAAATTGAAAAGACTTTCTTTGTTGTTGTTTACAAACCAATGGTTTTCTGTAACAATTATAGGCAGCAGCCAGCCTGGGACCGTGTAAATGCTTGTGAAATGACTGTTCAAGGCAGGCATGTTGTTGTCACTGGAGATGGAGAGGCCCCATTAGCTCATGTGGATTCCCTGGAGAAGATGCGACTCACTGGGGATGGGATAATTGTCCTTGGATATTGGAAAAGCTGCCATATAGTGGAGGGAGTGGATACCAGGCAGGAAAGTTAAAGAAATCAGAGCTTGAGAGGAAGAATTCTCTGACGGTGAGGGTTGACAGAATACCTAATGTGTGGCTTTGCTGAGGAGCTCTGTCACTGGAGGGGCTGCAGCTGGTGCAGGAGTGACAGCTGTCGGGAGTGCGTGCTAGCGTGCACACCCCTTCAAGCCAAGGTCTTCATGGTTCTGGGCTCTCAGCAGTGAGACCCTTTTTCCTATTTTCATCCTCTTCCTTTCAGGAGAATAGGGAAAATTATAGTACTTTCTAGATCATAGGCCTCCAAAGTGGGGTTCACATAGGATTCTGTGGGAATATTGGAAGGAAATAATGAAACACCTGGTTAACTTATGTGCAAGCTATTTGTAAATAAATATGTATCTATTGGGAAGATACAGTAAAATTGCTTTTCCTCATGAGAAATTTTTGTTGGGAAAGTTCAGAGGCCATTAATTAGACCGATACTCAAATCTACATTTCTCTCCTTTAACTGGGTACAGTTGCTTCTGTAACAGTCCCTTACATCCAGGGTTTATAGCTTGGAGCAGAGAGTAATCATACAGCATTCCAGGTGCCAGGCACATGCGTCAGGCTCTTGTCTTCAGCCCTGTGTGTGGTGGTCTGGGTTAAGCAGCCAGTTGGTTCTGGAGGGTGCAGGGTAAAGGTGCTCAGCTACACTTTGTCCTCTTGGGCTTCACTCTGTTCAGACTAATTCTATTCCAGAGCTTCTTTCAGGATAAAAACCATGACATAAACATTTGCTGGGGCAACTTGGGAGCATATCAGAGAACAAAGTTGTAAAAGTATCATTAAGTTCTTTGCAAAACAGTCCTTGATGTATAATCAACCTTTTTTTTTTTTCCAGAATAGGTCTTCTATTTATTGGAATAAGTTCATTCACAAGACATTCACAGAGTGAATGGTTGTGCATCAATATAGTCTTTCTCCTTGAGGATCTTTTACTGAAGTTTGGGAAGCCCTCAAGTAAAGGAGTGTAACGCATAATCAATTGCTATTGTATCATGGGGAATATACTCCCCCACACTGTGTGTGTGTGTGTGTGTGTGTGTGTGTGTGTAGTGGGAGTCCGTGGGAGTAAACTTTACAGAGGAGATTCTTGGGCAAGACTTGGAAGCATTAGTTGGCAGGCTGGGAAAAACGGGAAAGAGAATTCAGGGGAGTTCTAGGCATGAGCCGGATGCTGTTTGCAGTAGATTGAAATAGTTAATGGGGCTGGGTTGAAGGACTGAAGCCAATGGGAGACATGAGTAAAAGAGTTAGGCAAGAGGATTTTTAAGTGCTGTAAGGGTTTCAAACGTTATTTTCCCATAATTGGGAACCACTGGAAATTTCTCCATTGAGTAGTGATGGAATCAGATTTGAAGTTTTGAAGGGTGATTCTTGGAACAGTTTGCAGGATGTGGTGGTGATTGGAAGGCTTTAAGCAAGGAGGCAGATAGAGGCTTTTGGGTGGTTTTGCTGAGAGAGGAGTCTGCAATGGAGGAATAGTGATGGGAGAAGGTCTGGATGCAAAGATGTCAAGTGGGCTGGGGTTACTACTTGGGTGATGTCTTAGTTACTGTTCTCGCTGCTGATACAAAATACCAATACCCTCTAGGTAAGGGAGGAAAGTTTATTTAGCTCATAGTTTGTAGAGGTTTTAGCTCATAGTTGGCTGGCTTCAAGGCAGGGTGGCATAGCAGAGTGGCATCACAGAGGAGAAACAGTCCATGGCAAGCAGAAGACAGTAAAGGCAAACAAGTCCAAGGAAATTTAGCAGATTTTGCCTGCCTCTTTTATATTCTATCTAGGCTACTGATCTTAGGGTGGTGCCAAACCAATCAGTGGACTGATTTAGTAATCACACACTCTTAATCCTAGCATCATACATTCTAGATCCAGACACTTCTGAAAACCCTCCACCTATGACCACATAAGGCATTGGGGTAGGGGGGTGCATCTAGACACAAGCTGTAACAGGCAGGCATTGATGTTTGGTTTTGAACTGAGACTGCCTGGTTCTGCCACATCCTAGCTGTGCAAGCTCAGACAAAGGACTTCATATCTCTGTTTCAGATTCACTATCTGAGAAATGGAATGATAGTAGTGTCCACTGTTTAGGGTAATTGTGAGCTTTAAAAGAGCACATGTAGAATGCCTACAATGGTTGTCATGTAGTAAGCACTAGGTCAGTGTTACTTTACTGTTAATGATTACTATTATTGTTGAAAAGAGAGAAGAGAAGCTTCAATGACATGCTTTTCTGTCTGTAGAGAAATCAGGGAGGCAAGTACATGTGGAGTGAGGGTGAGAGAGGAGTAGTACATTTTGATTTGGCCATATCCCTCTTTCCCTGCAGGATCATTGAAGAGGGGGGATATTTGGTGGCAATTGGCAGCAATGGTTGGCACCAAGGGGAGGCTGGGTCTGGGCACAGATGTTAGAGGTGGCATTGTAGAGGGTAGGGCATGGCCTGCACATGGATGAGGTTGTCCAGAGAAGGAGCACAGTTGAGAGGAGCAGCAGCCTAGCTTCAGCACTTTTGGAGCTATAATATTTAGGGTTGTGGAAAAAGGAATCTATAAATGGACTATAGTAGATGACTGGAGATGAGGGAAACTATTGAATGAAAGAAATTTCTTTAAAAACATTCACTGGGGAATAAATGGAAATATATGGTGTGTGTGTGTGTGTGTGTGTGTGTGTGTGTGTGTGTTACTGGAGATTGAAACCACAACCTTTCACTGATCTATAAGCCAAGCCTGTTTTTTAAGATACAGTCCTGCTAAGTCACTAAATTGCTAAGATTGGGATCAAACTTAGAATCTTCCTGCCTCAGCTCCCGGAGTGCTGAGATGACAGATATACACCACCACCATTTTCACCTAAGACTATACTTTCTTAATTTATTCATAATTGGCACATGCATCTGAGTGTAATAAACTAGCTTTAAATTTTCATCATTTAGTTTTAAAAAATCTTCATGTATTTCTTCTACCCCCAGTTAAACCCCCAGTTGAAAACGTTTCTATAAATGAAAATTTAAGTCTCACGTGCAGTTTTGCACAAGATGGAATTTGTGCCTCCTGGAACATCAGGATTCCAGCGGGGAATCAAGGACTCAAAGATCTGAAAGAAAGAAACCCAGAGGAATGAAGACTTGCCCAAGATCAGCAAATTCGTGTTCTGATTTGAACTTCATGCTTTTTTGAATTAAACACAAAATGCCTCAGTTAAATTTTTCCCGGAGTCAGGCACTGAACTCTTGGGGAGGGTGGGTACCAGCACTAAATCTCAGCTCAAAGCTATACACTTTCTCCTGGGATTGGGGTGGAGATTTCTCTAGCTCTTGATTCCTGTGAGTTGAAAAACCAAGACTTCACACCTGTGATCCCGGGAGCCCTGGCTAAACCAGTGTGATAAGTGCTAGTAATTGATTTACTTGTAGGTTCTCCATCTCTGCACAGGTTGGGGTGCTTGGGACAGAAGCACAATGGTTTCTCAAGGAAACAGAGACTCAGTTGCTACCGTTGCCTGCTTGCTGTCTTCCTCTTGTCTCCAACTCCCCAGGGCTGGGGGTAGAGGCTGTGCCTGTGCTTGAAATGTTGCTTTGCTTCAGTTTTCCAGGAATTTCAGGACACAGAATTTTCACCCAGCTGTGTTGTGTGTTGCTGTTCAGCAATCTGAAGTTGCTTATCCAGCATAAGTCAGAACAGGGAGCCTAGGGAGGAGGAGGAACGCCTTTCAGTGTTTTTCAAAGCCAAAGAAATTGAGGTGTTAGGGGCCCAGCTGGTGTGTGATTGGAACCAAAAAATGGAGCCTTCATGGTGATGCATGATCACGGGAAACTGCTCACTGAGATCCTGTGATGTTATTCGAAAGGCACCTCCTCCAGCCTCTTCTACCAACAAGGAGCAATTACTGTAGGCCCACTATGCGGGGAGGTAAGAGTTGTAAACAAGATGGGTGCATCTTCATACTGCTTGGTTGCCAAGAAATTATAAAAAGGAGAAGTGAAGCATGGTCTCTGTGGGTTCTGGGGTCCTTTTTTTGCACTGCAGAATACAAGCTGTGAAGTTCATGGGTGAAACCAAGATACACCAAGGACTGGATTTGGACTCACTGGACTCACTGCTCTCAGACTGGCTCCCCCAAACTGTGTCTGTTGACTGAGCATTGCAAGTGCTGCTGAATGACTTAGGATTTAGCCTGAGGTTCCCCCCAGTGCTGAGGTCTAACCACACTCCTGAGGAAGCCTTGATGATGCATTTTGATTTTAGGGAAATCTTGACTTATGATCTGCTTATCTTGATTGACTAAACTTAATACTTATGATGGTTACCTAGGTCTCCTGAAGTGCTTGTTAAGTGCTGGGGGCTGATTTCAGTACATTCATATGTGATTTCCTTTCATACTCCCAGCAAGCCTCATAAGGGAGGTGGCTTTCCTGGTTGTTGGGAGAAGGAAACTGGGGGTGAAAACAGAAGGCAGACCCTCTGCCTATGGAAACAGCCTGGGCAGTCCATGTGGAGTTTGAATCCTGTCTCTGCTGTATGCTGTTCAATCTAGCATTGGACAGTAGTTCCTATGATCATCAATGACCTAGACCTTTCTTGATTGGTCTAAGTGGGGTGTCTGTGGCTGGCAGGTGCCCTGTGCAGTTTTACCTGTCTTCTTACCTTCTCCCTCTGCTCTGCTCAAGCATGTGCTTGATTTGGGCGCATGTTCTGCACAATGAAAACAAACAAGCAAACAAAAAGCAACAATAACTACAAAACACATATAAGCTCTGCCGAGCCCCCCACTTTTCTACTGGTATTTTATACCACCTCATAGGCTATAATTGAAATAATTTTGGAACCTTGAACTGCTTGGGCTAGAATCTCATTGTTTTTAATCCATCATCCCTAAATAATCATACTGTTTGTCTCATCAGCATAGTCCCTTTGTTCACTTATAAAATTATTCAGTGTACATACTCCTTCACACGCAGCATTTTGTTACTCTGTCCCTCTCTTGGGCATCACAGTTTAATCTCCTTTTATGAAACTGAGACCTAGAGGGGCAAGATTTTTCATGTCAAAAGTGACTGGAGGACTGGGACCAAAACCTAGGTAATCTAACTCCCAGTCCAGCATCCATTCCCCTGCATCACACTGAAAAAAGATAATGTAGCTAAGGAAAAGTGATTGACTGTGAAGAACATCAGTTGCCTAGCACATAGTGACAAATCAGTGAGCTTATAAATGAATGACAAACATTGTATGGAAAACGTAACCAAAACATGATTAATTGTGATGAGTGCTAGAGATGAAAAGAACAGACTGACAGGAGATCAAATGAGAAAAAGGTTAGTCAGAGAGGCCTCTTGGAGGAGGGGACATCTAATGGAAGGAACAGGGAGAAAGCAATAGAGTGGGACTGTATGTGTTTGCTGTCACTTGTTTGACTTAGTGATAAGATGGATTAGTCTAATATCCTTGGCAGAAATTGTGTCTTTCAGTTTTATGTATTTGCTTAGAATATGGCTGATGGGGATGGATGAGTGGATGGATGGATGACCCTCTGGGATTGGGGAGAAAGTGAAGCCACCAGTGAGATGGGGTAAGGGGAGCTGGCTTTGACAACTAGGCATGAACACAAACATCTGCCTCCAGAGTTCAAAATTCTAGAGGTGAGGACCTGGAGTGGGGGTGGGGTGGGGTGGAGGAGCAGAATCTCTATCAAAAGGAATCTGTCTCGTGGAGAAGGTAAACGTGCGAGACTGCTGGGACACGGAAGCTACAGTGAGTGTCGTTTTCTGCTAGTCTGAAGGAACCTGTTCCTCAAATAGCTGCACAGTGTGGCTCCCACCCACAGCCCTGAGATCAACTCAGGTAGTTTCAAACAGCTGCCCTTTCTCCCTCACACGAAAGTTCTCCATCCTGCCCTCCTGGGCCCTCCTACCTGCCATAGTTTGCTTTCTTGGTATATGGAGTACTAAGAAGTTGCTATCGTCAGTCTACATTCTTCAGTTATTGTTGTCTGGGACATTTTTTTTGCAGAGGATCTAAAGAGCTCTGAGCTTAGAGGAGTGAGGGATAAAATCAGAGGCTGGGGAATCAGCTTGACTGTAAAGGGTTTGTGCTTCCTGGGGTTTAGGCTAAGATCAGTAGATTTACTCTGTTTTAGTAACTGTTAAAGGTTTACCTTTTATCCCCATTTTACAGATGGGGAGACTAAAGCACACAAGACTTCCAAGTCTACTGTCAACTCAATAGAAAAAGACACACAAGGAACCATCATGCAGTTTTTCATGGAAAAATAAAAAGTCAACATAATGTGGTACATTTTTTTGTGAAGTAATCCTTGATTTTTTAAGATTCAGAGATTCAGCCTTTTTAATTTGTGGCTATTAAGATGCTTATTCTTTTTAATAAAATATGGTGCTAGAAAGTGTCAAGTTTTCAGTTTTTGTTGTTTCTTAAAAAAAATCAGAATATAGTTAGCCTCTATTAGTTTCCAGAATTTCTTTATACTACTTAAATATGCTATAGGTAAATAAAAATCTATTCCTCTGAAAACCATTATTCTTATGTGAAAAGTATTTGTATCATTTTATTTGCTTTGATTTTGATATTTTATCAGGAAAAATTGCAATTAGACAAGATCTCTGAGATCATATAATTTATTTATTTATTGTCAGTACCAGGGATCAAACTCACAACCTCACACCTGCCAGGCAGGCACTTAAGCCACTGAGCCAAGCTCCCAGCCCTAGTTTTTCTGAGGCAGGGTTGCACTATGAGTTCAGCCTGGCCTTGCTCACATTGTAGTCCAAGCCGGCCTCAAACTCACAACGTTCCACCTACCTCAGCCTCCCAAGTGCTGGGATTAAAGGCACACGCCACCATGCCCAGCATATAATTTATTTTTATTCAGCATTGCATAGTTTGACTCTGAGTCCTTTTAACTCTATGTTGGCATAATCAAAATTGGACAAAGCCTGGAACTTGTTTATCAAGGAAGTATTTTTCAGAAGCAAACAGCGTGGGTCTCATCTTATTCCTCAGTCCATTTTCTCTCCTGTCTGGTTAAGCCATTTCTTGTTTCTTCCAATTCATTTTTATGTTACTGAATTATTTTTAACAAGATCAATTCTGCTCCATGTGTATTCTATCATGGAGATTCGATTCATCAATCAGTTATTGTGTGTGTGTGTGTGTGTGTGTGTGTGTGTGTGTGTATGCGTGCTGTATCAAATTTTACCTAGATAGCTTTGGCCGTAGTGAATGTTCTTTTATGGCTATTATTTCTTCCATTTCCAATTTTCTCACATCAAACTTTAAGGTCTAAATTTTGTCAAGAATGTTTGATTCTTCCTTCAATTTTTCAGTCTATAACAAATTTCACCATGTGCATTTTTTAGCCACTGTCAGTTCTACGCTGTTTTGGTTTTCTTTCTTTCTTTGAGGTCTAATTTTTTTTCAGGTCAACTTTTGTAGTTTTAAGAGCCACATCTACCACATCTTCTTACAAGTAAAGCCAGTACCTTTTCTGATAGGTTCTCAGTAGGTCCAAAACATACTTGAGAGGTCAAAATATCCTGCATTGTTTATAGAGACCAGTAACCCAGAAGAATTAAGAAACCTACTCGAGGTCATGCATAAAGTTAGAGACAGAGCTATGTGGGCCATTTTACAATAAACCACTTCTCTTGTTTATTATAACAATGTAAAATTAGTATCATCTTAAGAATATAACTTTCTCCTTCTGTCTTCTACTTCCAACCCCTCTGCTGAGCTTTCGGTATTTGTATCCACCTGACCTCCATGAGCAATGACCACTTGGGGCACAGTTCCAAGCCTTTTGGCTTCTTTCTGCTCCCTAGCTAGGTCTGCCTTAAGCTGTGTGTGCACTGGGGTGACATGATTTACAAACAAGCAAGACCAAAAAAGGAAAAAATCCTCTCTTGTGGAAAATTAGGTCAGTGGTGGCGTTGGGGAGGGGAGGGAATCCAGGGTTTGTTCTCCCATCCTTCTGCTCATCCCCTTGCCTGAAGACATCAGGCAGAGACCCATGGTGCTGTTGGGAACTGACATGTAGGGGTGGAGGTTGGGGGCAGGGCCTGTGTGTGTGTGTGTGTGTGTGTGTGTGTGTTCTTGTGTGGATTGTGCGAACACAAGAGCTGTCTGCTTCCCTGCCACTCGGGACTCCCCCCTCTCTGAATGTATTTGTCAGGATTACTCTAAGGGGGATATTAGTGTTGTCTAATAAAGGCCTCAGATTTATCCAGGGATTTGTTTGATTAATTCCGAAGCACAGTACAGCACATAGATTAGTGTTCAGCCTATGTGTTGGGGCTACACCCTCATTCTCTGCCCTTTCTAATTCATGCTGGGGGAGGCTCCCCATTCCTCCTCGTGGTCATGGCTGTGGAAGACTCTAGCTTTTTGGGACTACCTCTGAGCAAGTTAAGATCGTTTCATACTGCTAAGATGCATCAGTGAGTGTCCTTGAGGACAGGTAGTCTCCAAGTACGTACTGGTTTTCCTCTATAAAAGCTCCAATGACTTGGTTATTTGTCTTTCTTTCCTGGTTGACCACTGTGCTCTCATCACTGGGGTTTTCTCCCAGACCCCCATTTAGGACACTGATGCCCAGACTGTGGCATAGTGAGAAAACAATAAGCTGGCATGCAGATGACCTACATTCTGGTCCAGTGTGGTGGATGACATGTTAATTCCCCTCTCTTGGGTTTGCGTTTCTTCCTGAGTGCCTCGCAGTGTCCTATGCAATGCTATGGTAGTGATCACAATTACAATTAACTAGTTGCCTATCTGATTTTTTTAGCTCAAGTCTCCAGCTTGACTTTACACCCCAAGAATACAGGACCTGAATCTCTTTGTTCATCTGCCATTACCCTAGTGTTCAGAACCATCCCTGAAACATAGGTAGCCTGCAACAAATGTATGTCAATGGGATGAACCTGGGAGACAAAATGGATGGACCTTTGGCATCCTGAAACTCATCTGCTTCAGAAATTCTTGATTTCTTCTTTATTCCTTGTGAAACAATCACTCCCCTCTTTTTTTCTTTTTTATTTCACTTTTCTTTCTTTTCTTTTCTTTTTTTGAGACAGGGTCTAGCTATGTAATTCAGGCTGCCCTTGAACTCACTTTGTAGTATAGGATGGCCTCAAATTTATGGTGATTCTCCTACCTCAGCCTCTCAAGTGTTGGGATTAAAGGCGTGTGCTACTATGCCTGGCCTCTCTTTTTGTTTTTATACCTTTTTTATTATAATACCACAGAAGTTGTGAAATAAAAATGTTAACAATTACAATTATGCCTCAAAAAGCTATTACTGATATACAAGAAGTTTTTTTTAGAGAACTCCTCTCCTCTTATCTGAGGTCTATGGTTCCTGCCAATGGAACATCTGTGCTTAGATTTCTGGACTTCCTCAGAAAGGCCTACAGAATCTTACTGAGTTCTTCAGAATGGGACAGGTACTAATTAGTAGGTTACACACATGGTTTTTAGCTTTGGTCTTTTAGATCCATATCATCGCTCTTTCTTTACAAGGGAAGAGGACATCAACCTTTTCATTTCATGAAAATCGGAGAAAGAGAGAGGTACAAAGGAAAAAGGAAAGCAGAAAAACTGACAAGGGACTTGGAAGGGAGAGATCCTTCTAGCAGGGCTGCTTGTTTTCTTCCGGGGTTGATCATGTCACTGGAAATTCATTGTCTCAGAGCAAATGCTCCTTAGGAAGTATCCAGTTGACCAATATCCAGCCAATATGTGGCCTTCTAGGCAGATACCACTCATTAGTCATGACCCTCTTCAAGTAGGCCCATGTGCAGCCTCATACTCTTTCTTAACATAATGTTCCAGGATGTTCTCAGAGTAAAGGGAAGGGGAAATGTGTGCTGAGCATGGTGCCACACAGGTTGTTAGGCATTTTACAAGCATTTCCCCTTTTGATATGCTTGACAACTCTGAAACTGACATAAAGATTGATATTTTATAGATGAAGGTAAGCAATTTATTTATTTATTTGTTTGTTTAGTCTTTTTGAGACAGGGTCTCACTATGTAGTTCAGGCTGGTCTTGAGCTCATTTTGTAACCCAGGGTAGTCTTGAACTCACAATGATCCTCCTGCCTCAGCCTCCTGAGTGCTAGGATTACAGGCATGCGCCACCACAGCCAGCTTGTTAAGCAATTTATTTAAGGTTACCCAGTGAATAGTGGGGTTGGCTCTGAGTTCAAAGATTTCTACATATTTGTGCCTCCCCTGGGCCTAGCACTCGGATGGTTGTTTGACCACTGGCCATTTATGGTGGAGAGTTTTTACAAAAGACTTCTCTAAAGCCTAAATTCTCCATTATTGCTAAATGTGATACTGGATGGCCACATGTGGCCACCCTGTCATGTTTACATACTGTCTGGGTTTATCAGATTTACTGCTAACTGCATAGAGGGTAGTCATTTTGAGTCTCCAGTGCTGAAATTGGAGTCTGGCATGAAGTAAGTTGTCAGCAAATGTTAGCTGTTTGGATTAAAACATCATGAGACCCCAAAAGGGTGGCAAAGGGTGGCAAAGTTAAAGGCATATGATAAATCATAAGCCTTCCCCACTACACTAACAAGCTCAAAGCCTGCCTTTCGCAGACTGCATATATGAAAAGTCACAAGGTGGGATTTTGTGGTCCAAAAACATGTATCATCTATGAATCACATCCCCTCTTTTCACAGTATATGATAAATGACATTTTTGGAAATCTTATAATACTTGATTTCTTTTTAAAATTTTAGCATCTTCTAAATTTATTTGACTAGTATTATTTGGAAGGAATGCCTGTTCGTATGTTGCTGGTATTGTATTTTTATGGAATTTATTTTTGGATTTGTTGCCCCTCACTTATAATTATTTCTCTGAAATGTGGGTCCTGAGATCCATACTGCAGTAGACACTGTGAATATAACAGTATACCTTCGGCTCTGGAGTACTTAGTGACCGTCTATTCTTTCCATCAGTTTTCCACTGGTCTCGGGAAAACCATGCTAGTTTCCTGCAGTTTGCCCCCATGTCCTGAAAGGTGATTGATTTGGATGGCTAGACAGGTGAGGGAAGAAATATTTAGCAATAGAGGGATGGTACTGTAGAAATGAAAGGTCTTTGGATTCAGAGAAACCTGAGTTCAAATCCTAGCTACTGCTCATGAGTTGAGTGGACTTGAGGATATAAACTTTTCTGAGACTGGATTGCCTTTTCTGTTAAGTGAGAATAACAACAATATCTACATTGGTAATAGTATGTATTATGTGAGGTCATACATATTATTTATATAGCTTGCTTGCATACACAATGGCAGATATACAACATAGGAGACTTTCAGTAAATGGCAAGGATTATAATGGTTAAGCATCCCTGCAGCTGTCTTCTGGGTCATATTTTAAACATTTATTTTATGATGTCATTGTGAATAGGGATTCAACTTAATCCTCTTTTTGACACTAAGATCTAGTGTAGTTACTAATAAGGAATTGACACTCGATTAATATTTCTGGAGTAAATAAATGAAGCACTGTTGTTTATAGAGCACTTCCATATTTATAGTCTCATTCAGACCTCACAGCAATCTGGTGATGCAATCAATGTTATTATTCCCATTAATTATGGTGTGGAAAATAAGCCTCAGAGAGGCTGAGTGAGTTGCTTAAGGTCTCACAGCTGGTACAAGGCTGGAAACCAGGGTTTTGGCAACTGAAATGCATATGCATACAATGGATTACTATTCAGCATTGGAAAAGAAGGGAATTCTGATGTGTTACAACATGGGTGACACTTGAGTACTTTATGCTGTGTAAAACAAGCCAAAAGCCAGTCACTAAAGGACAAATAATTGAATGATTTTACTTTTATGGAGTTCCTAGAGTAGCAAAATTCATGAAGACAAAAAGTGGAGTGGTGGTTGCCAGAGGGTGGGGAGAGGGGAATGAGGAATGAGTTCAGTGGGTGTAGAGTTTCAGTTTTGCAAGAAGAGCTCTGAAGATAGGTGGAGATGACAGGTGCACAAAATTTTGTATCCACTTAATACCGTCAACATGCGGTTAGGGCCAGGAGCACAGCACTCGTCTAGCCAGCCAGACCTTGGGTTTGATCCTCAGCACAATCAAAGAAAACAAAAACAATAAGAAAAAAATTAAGATCATAAATTTTATGGTATGCATATTCCACATTTTTTTTTCTTTTTTGGTACCAGGGATCAAACTCACAACCTCGCACCTACCAGGCAGGTGCTTAGGCCACTGAGTTAAATCCCCAGCCCTATTTTTTGAGAGAGGGTCTCACTATGCAGTTCAGGCTGGCCTTGAACTCACTTTGTAGCCCAGGCTGGTCTTGAATTCACAAGGATCCTCCTACCTCAGCTGAGATTAAAGGCATGTGCCACCACACCCGACTTACAGTTTTTTTTTTTAATTAGAGAAAACAGTAATGACAATGACAACACCACCATCCTGTGATTCTGACTCCAAACCCAGATCTCCTTCCCACACACTATAGCAGCGCCCCCTGCAGAGAAACTAGAGAACATCTCCTCCTCTGGGACTCTTTGGTACTGGGTTTGCACAGTTGGGAAAACTCACTAAAGAAACCTTGGGAGACCTCCGTACTTCTTCCAAATCATTCTTTCAATTGGCAGAAACAGATGACTTAGAATCTATCTAGATAAGAAGGAATTCTTGGAAAGAGAGAACATCTCCTCCTTAAGGAAATCACTAGAGCCAAGTAATGCCGTAATTATGATCTTCAACATCAATGGGTACTTCCTGTGTGCCAGGCATCAGGCTCAGTGCTTTTGCATACATTGGCTCCTTATAATTCTCACATCAGTCTTTCCAGGTGGATAGATTTCCCCTGTTTATGGATGGAGAAATTAGGGCATAGACAGGTTTGTTAACATGTTTGAGCACACATGTGGGAGAACCAGGATTTTTAACCTATCTACTTGTTGTAGTCAGTGGTTGTGTCTTAGTTACTTTCCCCTCATTGCTGAGACAAAATACATGAGCCCAAAATTAGGGAAGGAAGGTTTATTTCCTACAATTTTTGGAGGTTTCAGTTCATACTCAGTTGGCTACAAGGCAAGGTTTCATGACTGAGGGCCAACTGTTCATGGCGGCTGCAAACAGCAAAGCGAAAGCAAAAGGTAGAGAAGACACATCTTCTTTCCACCCTTACACTGTATACCATTTCCACCCCGGGTGAGTGCAGCACTCACATCACCAATCTCAGTGCCAGACAACAAATCAATCATGAATGCCAGACTCAGACGCATCCATGATTACATGAGGCTTGAGTGGGTGGCCATCTGAATATACTATAACAGGTTGCAAGGAGAAAAACTACATACAGGACATGGAATTTATGATATTATTTTATGATGGTCACCCAGAGTTAAATACAAGAAAGTTCAGGAAATCTGTCTACAACACTGAAGACCTAGAAAATCCAGCTGAGGGCCTGGATCCCACAGCAATGTCCTGCATGAGTTTAGCTGAAAACCTAGAGCCCATGACAATGCCTCCACAAGTCCAACTGGAGGCCCAGAGCCCACAACAACTCATGCTAGTCTGTTTTATGGATCTGTGCTGAAAAGGCCTAAAGGTCAGCAGTGGAAGCTAGAAAGTCTGTACCAGCGGGGTGTAGGGTCTGTGCCAGTAGGTTGAGTGTTCTACACTGGAGCCAAGAAGTGACACTCAAAATAGGGACCAGGGCTCCGCTGAAAAGTATCATAACCATCTTCAGTGACAATGAGGTCCTGAGCTCCTCCGATGATGAGAACAGTCGAGTACATGTCAGGAAGCCAGCGTGAGAAGCTTCTCCTGGAGATTAAACAGCACACATCTTCCCCTTCGGAGCCAGGAAGTGATGCCCAAAGTGAGGACCAGAGCTCCTCCAAAGTGAACTGCAGCCACTCTCAGTGATGAGGTCCCAAGCTCCTCCAATGATGATGGCCAAATCCATATGGGAGAAGCTAGCATGACAAGCTCCTCCAGGAGAACCAACAGCTCCAAAGAACAACACTTAGGAGAACCCACAATGCCCCACTCTCCCTCTCCACGTCTTTTATGCTGGCAACTTTCCTCAGGTGGGCTATCTACACTCAGCACCATGCTGATTTAATTCAATTGGTGTTATGTTGACCACCAGTTTTTAATCTGTAACACTACTTGACTCCAGACTATACCTATTTACCCCCATTTACTCTGCAGGAAGCAGAGGCCCGAATCCAGGGTATTCCCACTGTAGAGGCTGATAGATTTCTCCCCCTTTTACAATTCACTTCTCTGTCCTACCAGGTGATGTCACATTCTCATCTAAACCAGCTTTTCTCTTGATTTCCTGGAGTTCTCCAAGATGCAGGTGTGTGTTTGTCCTCTCTGATGGGTCATGCCACAATTTGGGTAAAACAGCATCCATCTATTTACTTAGGAAACTGGCATAAGAATCCTATTCCCTGGCAGTGCCCAACAGCTATGAGGACTTTTCCAAAGCCATGGCCCTGTTGGGTGGGAGACTATTGCAGGGGCCAACCTAATGGCCTAAGCCTGGGAAGTATTATCTAGCTAGAGATATCTTTTGTTTGAAAGCTTAAACAGGTCAATAGAGGCTCAACTTGTCACTTGCAGTTTGCCGGGGATGTGTCAGTAAGTCAGGAGAGGAACTACCAATCTCAAATGTTTCTTGAATGCTTACTATGTGCCTGGCTTTGTGCCAGATGCTTCACACAGATCATCTCCTTTGATTCTCACATCAGTCACATGAATTAAGGACAATCAGTTCTGTTATAACGCTTGTTTTGAAAATGCTAATTTGTACCAAGAAGATTGATATATTAGGGAACAGTTTGGGCATAATAATTTTGCTTTTGATTATGCACAGTTTTATGTATGAGAAGCACTAAATAAGGGCAGAAAACTGCAGGCAGCTGACCCCAGCTATGTAGGAACCCCCCAAACACACACACACACTCCTCACTCCTGGGCCAGCTACTTCAATTATGATGTGTGTTATGAGTCCCAACTCATACCTGGTGTGACAACTTTCTTACCAATCCAGGTAACCCTCCTACTTCATAGAAATTCAAAAGCTCTTTATTTCCATAAGCAAACTTTGGACCTTCTTTAAGAACCATATTTATTTATTATATATGTATTTCTTAAGCAGTTAACATGTATAAATATAGTTGTGGGCTGGGCGTGGTAGTGATACCTGTAATCTCAGCACTCTGGGAGGCATGAGGATTACGACAAGTTCAAGGCTCCACATGGGCAATTTAGCAATTTAGTGAGACCTTACCTAAAAAACAACAATAACAACAATGAAAACAAACCAAAAAAAAAAAAAAAAAAAAAAAAACTCAAATAAATAGTTGGTTCTTACCTTTCAGTGTGTGTCACTGATAAAGTTTTAGGGTGTTGTTTCCCAAACACATTTTTCCTATAAACTCTGAGGGTTTTGCTGTGTGACTTTGCCTGGGAAAGTGACTGAGGAACACAGAAACACTTCTAGCAGAACTGGCTCTACTATGCTGTCTCCCTGCGGCACAAGAGGAATGTGAAGCTATGAAATTAACAAAAAGATATTTTTTATAATAAGCAGTAAAGCCAGGATTCAATCCTTACCTTCATGCCTGTACTCAAACACCTGAAAGCATTAAAAAAAAACTGCTGTCCCTACTGTTCTCTGCTTGTATCCATAGCAAGTGATGGCTGCTTCTGTTGTCAGTCAAGCTCTTGTTCCTCTGACAGAGCCCTGGCAGGTATCTGGGTGCCTGGCAGTGACCTGGGCCACAGAAATGTTTTCCTTGTGCCTTCCTGGATTTCTTCCTGCTGCCTCCACTGCTGGTGCCCTCCCAGGCTGTCTGGCACCTGGCCCAGCACTTCCTGCTGCTCTGCCTTACAATCAATCCAGAGTTATTAGCATTAAATAACAAAAGCACACAGCTCTGGGGCTGGGGACTCCCTGACATCACTCAGTTATAGATACAAAGGCAGATAAATGGGCCTTCATGTTGGGGATAAAGTTAACACCACTGGCCTTTTGTGGGGGCCACTCTTGTGTTTGAAGAGCTCAGACCCCCACTCAGAAAGACCCCTATAAGGCAGGAACCTAGCCACTCCACTCCTGGAAGTTTGCTTTTGTTCTCAACTCGAAGAAAACATTTTTGTGTGTGTTCTTAGGTCGGAGAGAGCCTGTGCTTGCTGTCTGTGGAGGCAGGAGGAGACAGGCTACTGGGGAGTTTTTTTCTTCTCTAATATTGTGACCCAGTGTAATCCTCAGCAAAAGGTCTGCCCTTGCATCTGAGGGCCTGGGCAGGAGCCTCCTTTTTCTCCATCTCCAGCCGCATGATGGCCATTGTGAACGTTCGCGTGGACTCAGTCCACCGAAGTCCAGAGCTCCTGCAGACAGCTTCCCTTGGGCCACTTCCTGACACCAGAGTGCACACACCAGTGGGTTGGTCTGTTTTGGGGAAATGGATCCAGGAAGGAGGGCCATGTGGATTTGGGCAACTGGGCAAAGAATTCTGAACATCAGCCCTGGGGGCAGATCCTGCTGGCTCTGACTGTGGACATTTATTTGACCCTGTGGACTCTCAATTTCTGAGCTTGAAGGTGTCTTCAGAAGGAACAGAGGGGGTCCCAGGGCAGCAGCATCTCTTATCAGAGGCATCTGCCCCCTGTCCTCTCTCTCTACTTTTTCTCACACTTGTGAGCTGCCCAATGTTCTTATCCCTTGTTTGACACTGGATGGGTCAGCTAGTTTCTGTCTTGTTTTGCGCTTTTATTCAGAAATACAACTTTTCCCTTATCTGGTATTCTCCCGAGTCTGAGCGGTATTAATAACGACAGAGCACCCTCTCTAGGTCTTAGTTTCCTTATCTGTGAAACGGGATGAGTAATGTTCTTACCTAGTAGGGTTGTGGTGAGGATTAAATAAAAGTGTGTGTAAAGCACTTGGCACAGTGCTCAGCATACAGAAAATGTTCAATAAATATGAGTTTTATGATGACCAGGATTGCTTTTACCCTATTTCTTCTCACATCTGTACTCTCCTTGGGATGATGCTGACAGCAGAATAATAAGATGAATCTATCGCCAGATTTCTAGAATTCAGGCTGTGGCTCTATGGACTGTATAATTTTTGGCCAGTTACCTAAGTTTTCTGTGCCTCAATTTCCTTATCTGTAAAATGGGGTAAGATAATAGCTCCTACCTCATATGGTGGTTGTTGAGATTCTTTGAATAGTGCTTAGCATACAGAAAGCCCTCAGTCAGTGTTGAATTACCTTTATATGAGAGGACACAAGTTTTATAAAAAGCTACCAGAAATCTTTTGTAGCCATGTGGCAAGGAAGCCAGACCTGGGGCTCAGTCGCAGGTGTTTCTGGCTCCCTTCCTTCCATTTCCAACCTTGCATCCCCAGGCTCCCTCTACCTGTGGCTGCCACTGTTATACAGCTGGGCTGGGCTGTGCATATGTCCAGTGGCACTGAGTCCCAGGTCTAACCAGAGGAAACATCCATGTAAATGTGTGTATCAGTTTTCTTAGTTGAAATGTGGGGGCAAATTGCAGAAGAAAAGGCTGTTGACAACTGGATAAGATCGATCTAGGAGAGGTGACATCTTCCCAGGGCCAGCATTTCCTCAGCTACCTCCTGCTGTTTTATTTTCTCACACTGCTGGGCCTGTAGTTTTCCAGAGCTCCACTGCATTTAAATCTATATTCTATTTTCTCTCTTAGAAAATAGGTCAGACTCAAGGCAGAGTTCACCAGGTGGGGTCCCCAAAGGTTTGGCGGGGACTGTCCTTCAGGAGGCTGGCTGTGCAGCCCTTCCCACGCCTCTCAAAGTGTCTGCAGGGATGTGGGGGGCATTGAAGTGGAGGGTGGGGGGATCTTGCCTCTAGAGACGATCTAGTTGAATTGGAGGGTGAAGCTAGAGTGCTCCCCTGGCTGAGCTAGTGTCTGCAAGTGCGGTAATTGAGGACAGGGGAGTCCTTCCTTTTCCCCTGTGGTTGGAAGACTCAGGTCCCCCAAACTGCAGGAAATTGTTTCATTTGAACTTGAACTTGAAAATAACTGTGCTGAGTGTTAGCATCTGTGGCTGAGGTTATTGTTGAATATGCAGTGAGGGTCAGTGGGTACTGAGCGGTGGTGGAAATGTCCTGATTTATTTCTCCCCTGGTTGTGATGCTGAAGAGAGTGGGGAAAGGGCGGTGGTGGGTTTCAAATCTTTCCTTTCTTGTCCACACTACATTCACCCTGGCTGGAGTAAGTCTATTCTGAAGGAAGGGACTCACACGGATAGTTCTCATCAGAATTAGTTTTCCCCTGAGTATGTATAACTTGAGCACCTGATACCTGCTGAAGATGAGAGTGACAGAGCTAGGAGAATGGAAGGGGAGGGTTCTGGGCTGTGGGAATGCTCCTATGCTAGCAGAAATTACTGAGCCAGTGTCTGCCCTTGCTGTTCCCCTGCCTGAGCAGTCTTTGTCAGGTGTATATAAGGCTCACCTTCCTCAGACATCAGCTCAAATATTATGGCCTCCCAAAGTGATTCTTTGATTGTCTTTCTTGCATGGGGACCCTCTACTGCCACTGATCCTTTCTTCACAGCACTAATCACTATTTGATGCTGTATAGCTATGCCCTTATTGTTAATATCTTCCCTTAATACCCAGGAGTACCATCTGCTTCATTCATTGCTCGTATCCTCAATGTTTAAATCAAGGTCTGGCCTATAATTGGCACTCAGTCAATAAGTATTGAATGGTGACTAGATTACCTTCAGTGTTACAGCTCCACGCCGAGATAGATACTATTCAGCTCTTCATTTACACATGAGAAGATTGAACCTCAGAGAAGCAGAGGCATTTGCCTGTGGACAGGGGGCAGAGCTGGGATTTGACTCTAAGTGTGCTGTCATTATACTAAGTAACCTTGTTTGGTTCTGTGCTTGCCTCCTTCTCTGGTGGGCTGTCCCTGTATATTAACAAAGATGGAATCGGCAGCCCCAGAAAGGAGCACCTTGTTTTCTGGTGATTCTACTAAAATTCCCTGGGAAGACAGCTTGGTTGGGCTTGAGTCTTATGTCTGTTCCTGGGACCACTATTGGGTCCAGGAGATAGAATATTTCTATGACCTGGCTTGTGTCACATGATTATCTTTGGAACTAAGGTGGGAATAGAGCTCACCTCTACCAGCCACATTGCATTAAGGATAGGAAACGGGTTCCTAGGATGACAGCTGGGGTGGTTACAGGAAGACAACAGGATGCTGGAGAGACAGCATGGCAGATGGATACTGCCCAGTTTCTCATCCCCACTCCTCGCCAGGCTCCCCCTGCCCCCCGCCCTGCCATTGCCATTTCATTCTGTCAGTCAGAATTGAGTCTAGAAATTCAGGTCACTCGCTGCTTCTTGGGACAGGGGCCAGGTGATACTTTGTCTCTATTCCTAAACTTGGAGTAATGCTCCTGACTGCCTCCAGTCGCTGCCACAGCCAGGAACTGAGCTTTGCCCTGGATCCCCAGTAAAGGGGGTTTTCCGAGTCACATTGTTGCCCTTATGTGATGTGAACAGATGTGGTGTTTTGAAGCCTAGGATTAGAACTGTGCCTACTTATGGTCTGAGGACTGAAAACAAAAGAAAAAAAGCATGGAATTTGTTTTGACCCTTGCTTCCCCCGAACTCCTTAGCTCTTCCCCCACCCCCAACTACACACTGTAGATGGTGGAGGGGAGAACTAGAGCACTCATCCACATTCGTAAGCAGAAGAGTTGAACCCAAATCCTCGGCTTGATTCCTGTGGTCTCTTGGTGTTTCCAGGGAGCCATCTGGTCAATATTTTTGGTACTTCCGAGTGTGGTAATTCAAAATGATAACAATCAGAGCTGCTAACATTTATGCAATGTTTGCCTTGTGCTAAGTGCTTTCTAAGCATTTAATCTCACTTAATTCTCATAACACCCCCATGAGGGAGGCTCTCTTTTTATTCCCATTTTATAGCTGAGGAAAAAGACTTAGAGTTCAGTGATGGGCCCAAGGCCACAGAGCTAGCTGGCATCTGAACTCAGACCTGTCTGTCTCCAAGTTTAGGGTCATCACCACAATGCCAAAATGGGCAACTAACCAGTACCTTAAGATCTTTGGGGTTCCAAGGGATCCTGTCTCCCTGAGTCTTGGTGCTCTCGAAAAGCCTGTTTGTAAAGCAACCATTTGACATTCCCACCACAGAACACCACGTGTAAATAGTTTGAGATTCCATTTAATTAAAGGGTTTTTTAATGACCAGTATTCTGGGCAATCCATCAGTCACAGTTAATGGCCCTGCTTAGTTATTTATGCTGCATGTTTTCCTTCCCACCTCTTCTATTTCTCTCTTTTTTTCCCCCTCCCTCCTGCCACTCCACCCCTACATCTAACTCACCAGAAAATTTGAAAGGGGCTGTGGCTGAGGAGTGATTCAGAGCTTCTCTAGGTACTGTGTAGCTGGGGAATACAGGGTGTGGGCCGGGCAAACTCTCAGTTGCTATGAGCGTGTCCTTCCCAGATGCTAGGGCACAGCTCAGTCTGCTCAGAGCCTGGATTTTCTTGGGGCAAGACCCCTAATGACTTTCTGGAGCCTTACAGATGTGATTTCAGATGTTTCATTATTGGCACTGAGCACATTACCTACATTGTGCAGGCAGAAAACTAAAGACTCAGAGAATAAATCATGATTGCACGTTGGGCAGTTGGGAAGTTCTCAACCAGCTTGCCCATACCTTCTGGATATTTCCTATAATCTGCAAACTGAACTGGGTCCCATGTGTCCTTTGTGGACCATAGGCTTCAGATGAGCAAGTGTGGAACTTGATAAAATTCAAGGGATCTAGGATCTTTTTTTAGGCTGTTTCTAAACCAGCTGGGTGACCTTGGGCAAATCTCTGAACCTCTTCTACTCTCCATCTTAATGAAAAGGAATAAACTAGATAATGTCAGCAACCATCCCAGATCCACCACCCAATTCTTTTAACTGAGTCCACCTAGGCTTGCCTGGACAGTCAGTGCCTTCTGAAACAGCTTCTTGCTCCTCTCCTTTACTTAGTACCTGCCATCAGGCTGGGTCTGGGTCTTTAGGAATGTCTTGGGCTGGCTGCTCTTTGGCTTCCCAGCACAATTCTATTTCACATCGGAGGGTGGAAGGCAGAGGAGACTGTTATTCATGGAAATGATAGGACTGAACTGGTCTTCATGTTTTAAAAGTTCATTGGCTTGATTCAAATGTCATCCTTTCCAGGGATGAATGTTTATTTGTAGTTGTTAAAAGCAATTTCAAATAGCAAGTCTTGTCATTAGTGATGGGGAGAAAAGCAAGGCAAAAAATTAAGCAGGGAGATGCAGAACTTCATTTTGTATGGTGGATGCTTTACTTACCCACAATCTCATGCACATGCTGCCGTCTGTGATGAAGAATGGTCATTGGGAATACTGGCGAGGGAGGGAAATGTAAATGTTTTGTGATCTTGTGTCTTTCAGTCCTATGTGGTGCATATTCCTGCAATTTACTCTTAATTCTTATGCTTTTTTCTCTTTTTCCTCAAGGGAGTAGTTTATTAATTTTTCTCTTTTTTGGGAAACCTTGTTTGACTTCAGGTCCAGTGTTTGGTATCTGGAGAGGAGGCGAATTTGCTTGGGTATTGGTGTGCAGAAATAAACCAGAATATTTTAACCAATATTCTTGCAGGATTCCAGTTTGCTTGGCTCTTTAGAGCCCTATCTGATTCCAGGATGATGTCTTTCCGGACAGATGGGAACTTACCTCTCTGCTACATGCACAGTGAAAAGGGAGCTTGGCTCCTCAGCTTGCATGGGTGGTGTTTGGGTGAAGGTAGAACTAAGTGCTCAGAAGCTGAGCATCTTTGGGGGCTTGCATGAACTTGATAGTCATGCAAGGGCACATGGCATTGTGTGTGTGTGCTGCTAACACTTCTTCCTTTCTCTCCCCTTCTCTCTCCTCTCTCTTTCCTTTTCCTTGAAAATGCTGCCACAGATGTCAGTCAAGGTCCAGGTGAGTCTTTGTGTTTGCACAGCTGCTGTGGGAATTTCCCTTCTGCTGGATTGTGCATGGTTTGATTCTAACCCCCTTTTTCTGGAAATTTAAGTATTAGTTACATTTTTACTGTTTTAGGTTTAGAAGAAGAAATACCTTGAGTTTATATATTTATATTGGTTTTGAGGAACCATTTCAAAACTAAAAGAATATAGTTCCCTGTCTTATGAAATCACTTCTTTTTGATTAATATTTTGGATGAATCAAAGAATTATAAAATTAGCATTATTGAAAATACTTTAAAATGTGCTTTTACATTCTTCACTTTTAATGAATATTTTTGCCTTGTCTTCCATAAATCTATTTGTCTTCTATAGGTTCATGTGGTTGAAGGTTGAAGATATGACATACTTAATACACAAATGTGATGTGGGTAACTGAAGGTTTCTTTCTTTTCATTCTAAGAAATGTCATTAAAAAACAGAAATGTCATTTTTTTCTCGATAGTAAAATTAACAGTATCATTTTTTCTGGTTATGTAAATAGTACATGGTCACTGTAAAAAAAAGAGAAATAATTTGATTGGATAGGTTTTTAATCAATGGAAAAGTAGAAGAATCATCTTTATAATGAGTGTGTATTTCTGTGTTTAAAATGCATAACTCATTTAGGACCTTAATTTTAAGAATTGCGTGTGTATATTTGGACATGTATGTACATACATGCACATACAATCATCTAAGATGATGCAGGCATTTATAGGTGAGAAGTGTTAGGTGATTTGGAATGGTTCAGAGACTATATTAAACTGGCCAGAACTTTGAATTAAGAATAATCAACCCTACTAAGTAGAAAGGGAGCATCATCTTAGATATTTTCACATGCTTTCTTACTTAGTCCTTTAGACATTTAATTCCTATAACATCAATATAAGAAGGTATTATGGGGATTGTGGGAGAAAAAAAGTATTATTGTACCCATTTTAATGGCAGGAAATTTAAGGCCCAAGAACGTATAGCACATCAGTGGTAGAATTGGCATTTGAACTTAGGTCTTTGTGACTATACACATGCTGCATTGGTAAGTACTGGGGCCCATCTCTGACAACTGAATGACTCAGGACTTTGTATTTCCTCATGGTGCTGTACTATGGTATATTTATTTTTGCTTAGAAGTATATAATCTTTTTACTAGCAATCTTTTTTCCTAATTTATTATATTGTTTTTGAGTATCTAAAATAATAAACCAGACTTAAGTAGGGGTCCTTCTGATCAATTGTCCTGTCTGGTATGTTATGCAATTTAAGAGAATGATACAGTTGTTGCTACCTAACACAGAGGGTCTCCGGTTTTTCTTCTGCCTGTGCTCCATCTTTAAGAATAATTAATACCTGAGCTGATATTTGAACCAAAGAACAGAACAGCAGTTCGTAAGAGAACACCATTAACTTCGTTCTTCCTATTTCATAATATTTTAGTTCAATCACCTCACTCAAAAATATTTATATGCAGACACTGGGGAAAAACAATGAACAAAACTTAAGACAATCCCTGCCTTCATTTACATTTTATTCTAGACAGAGGCAGGCAGTGAATTAAAAGAATATAAATTTTTTACATTTTATTCTAGACAGAGGCAGGCAGTGAATTAAAAAAAATAAATGTTTTTAATGCAAATACACACAAGCACACACACATATACACATATACTAATTATAGGTGTGTTTGTATTAATTTATATTACATCAGGGGGTGAATGAAAAGTAAAACAAAGCTTTTGTAAATAAGGAGGGTAAGACGGGTTAAAGAGAAGGTAGGGAAATGGGGGGGAGAACCAAGATATATCAAGTGCAGATACAAATTCCCTATGATGGATGTGATCATTATGTATGCCTTAAATGTATCAATAAACTTAATTAAAAGAGTACTGTAGAGAAAAATAGAATAAAGTGAACTAGAAGTTTCTTATTTATTGAGAACAGCCAGAAAAGTCCTCTATATTAAGAGAGTATTTGCCAGGGTACCCCAAGGAGGGGAGGGAATAGCCCCACATCTCTAATTTTGTTTGTCAAAGGCCAGTTGGCTTATCCTCTCCTCTTCTGGTTTGTGGTGGAGATGTGATCAGGAGTCACCACTCAGAGGGGTGCACATGGTACCTTCAGAGGGTCTCCCAGCTCAGATGAATGGGACTGAAATGTATGCTTTGCCCATGGGGCAGCTTTGGACTTGAGGTTTGCACTATTTCCTAAATCTCACAAAGGTACAATATTGATCTGGGTGGAAGAGAATGGTGGGGTGGATCACACACTTTCTATCTATTTAGGACCATATGGGTATGGGTGACTGTACTTCAGCTAATGGCAACTGTGATGCTCTCCAGTACGCACTGTAGTACCATTTCCATGTCATGGCCATCATCTTATTTTTTTTCTTAATAGCTTTCTGATGTATGTGGCCCAAGTCTTATTTTATTGTGGAGGAACTTGAGGCCCAGAGAGGTGAAGTGATGTGCTATGATCAGTCAGCTATGGAGTGGCAGGACCTGGAGGGGATCCCAGACTAATGTGAACTCTTATGGCCTTCATTCTACCCTTGAAGGGTCTAGGGCTGATTGACAACCCTGCCACGCCTCTAACCCCCCACTATTTTTTTTGTAGTTCCTGAGCCTGAGAAAAATTCCTGGTTCAGACTCTTGCTCTGTGGCCCTGGGCATGGCAGGAGGCAGCCTGAGCAGGCCTGGCACTGGCCAAGGTCAGGGGCAACCCCTCATCTTTCCGAGACCCTGGTAGGCAATCTGGAGACAGCAGCACTGAGGCTCTGACACAAGAAGCCGTTAGTGGTTCTCAGATGTTTTTTTCCTTCCCCTCAGGAAGACAAATTGGGGATTTTATGAGCTAATGTAACTGTTTATGTAGGGACCACTGGAAGACTATAAAGGGATGATTGATTAATTGATGAATTTTACATGCTGAGGAGATTGGTTGAAAGTAACCCTACTGTAAAATGCAGTCTGAGATGGGGCTGCTGAATAGCGCCTTTCCCAGGGTCCAGAAGACAGGGTGGGGACTTGAGAGTAGGACCTGGACACCCAGGGGAGAGCTGGAACCATTCACAGTCCTATTCCTAGTCTCAAGGAAAGAGGTTCAGAAAAGTCCAAGTGCAAATGAGAACTTGTAGCCTGCTGACCTGCAGGAGGTGTGGCACTGAGACTCTTCATATCCCCGCTCAGGGAGGTGTTACCCTGCCCATTCTGATGGGGAAAGAAAGGAACCTCAGGGAGCTTCGTAAACTGCCTGTGGTCACCTCTTGTAGTGATGCGACCAGAATCTCAGATTTGTGTGCCACCAAAGGCTGGGCTCTAAACCCTGCCACTCCACAGCAGTGCAGAAGGCCAAGGTCCGGTCTTGTGTCTGCATTTCTATCTCTCTGCATATGCATGACCCAGGGTAGAACCTCAGACATCTTTAGTGAAAAGAAAGAGTGACTGTATCAGAGTTTAATGGGTATCCCGTCTGAGGAGTGCAAACTTTTCAGAGAAGGAAATTGAGGCCCAAAGATGGCAAGGGACATCTCCAAGGCCAAACAATACATGTGTGGCCTGGAAGGGACCTCCATCAGGTGGCCAATCCTATGCTTTTGTCCACTGGGCTTTGTCATTGATCTCCCTGGGCTGCTTTTGGGGCAGGAGTGAGCAGTCCCACCCCTGCTCTGCTCCACCCTTTTCCTTACTTCTAGAACTCTCTGCCAAGGGGAAAGAAAACTTTTTGGAGGTGAGGAAGAGGGACAGATAGAGGAAGGGTCTAGGAGGCAGGACAGCCTGGGCCTACGGCTCTGAGACCCTTACTCCGCTCCCATCCCCCAGTGTCTCTCTCCTGCAGGAGGGCTGTTTATGATCTCCCTGACAGCCTTTCTCTTCAGAATGGATAATTTCTCAGGCTCTGCCTGCTGATTAGAGCTGGAATTTAAATGAATAACTGTGACCTTGTGAAAGTGCCCTAGTTATGCAGAGGCCCGATGAGGAAATAGGCCTCTTGCTTCGGTCCATCAGAGCCCTGGCAGGCACAGGAGGAGGGGCACTGTCTGCAGGGCCCCAGAGAAGGCCTGGTCTGTTGTTGTGGGAAGGAGCTGATGCCTTTGCTTGAGCTTTTCTCTCTCTGCTCTTGACCCCTGCCCCTCCTGTCTTTCCCTTAAGTGTAAATCATTTCAGGGCTGTCCTGAGCCCCGCTCTATTTCCTGGGAGTCACTCAGTCAAGCCCAAGGGCTGCTGCTCCAAGCCTAAAGTCAGGAAGCAGCACTTCGGAGTCTGGCATGTGTCTGCGGGCATGAATGAGTACCATAGCAACTCATTGCTCCAAGGGTGACCACAGAACTGACAGCATCACAGGGACCTTGTTAGAAAAGCAGAAGTGCAAGCCCCACCTAGACCTACAGATTCAGAATTGGCTTTGTCTCAAGAGCCAGGAAGTGTAAGCACGTTGACGTCTGAGACACACTGGCCTGGGGATTTTCATTCTCTCCTCCCTTCTGGGGCCAGCAGATCTGCCTGTACCAGGGAAGTGGCAGTTTACTTTGCTTCCTATAGAAGGAGACACCTGCTTGATCCAGCTCACAGGGGTCGCAGGGAGAGTAGGGAAGTCTAGGTTTTGGAGGGGCAAGAACGAGTAGTACCTGACCAGCTAGTTGGTGCATGTCACTGTCTAGGTACTTTCTGTGTAATTTTTTACATTTCATGAGCATACCAAGATGACGTAGGATAAAGAAGGGTTGACGAACTAGAATTTGAGAACAAAAATCCAGCTCACTGCCCGGTTCTGTATTGCTCATGAATTAAAAGTAGGTTTTACATTTTTAAAAGTGATTAAAAGTAATCAACAGATGGTATTACAATTATTTTATGAAGTTTGGATTTTCGTGTTCATAAAGCTTTTGTCTGAACCCAGTCATACTCATACCTTTCTGTGTTGTTTGTGGCTGCTTTTGAGTGGCAAAGCAAAATTTGCCACCCTGGGTTATAGCACAGACTCAAAGCCAGGTGTCTGGGTTGACTTCTTGGCTCCACCACAGCTATGTAACCTGTTTCAGTTACTTTACCTTTGTGGGTCCTCCTTTCTGTCTCTGTAAGGCAGGGACAATGAGTCCATACCCCGTGGGGATGCTTTGAAGATGAGGTGAACTCATACATGCAGTCTTTAGAACAGTGCCTGGCACACAGTAATTATAACATAGCTCTTATTGTAAGTCACCTCATTTGATCCTTTCAACATGCGTTCTGTTTTATAGAGCAGAAGTGGCAAACCTATGACATGTGTGCCATAGCAGGCTATTTGTACCATTAAAAACTCTCAAAGGTTCGCCTTCACTGTTACATAGGAAAACACTTTGAAAGGTTTGAATAAAGCTCATCCCCTTTTCAGTGTGTCTTGGATGCCCTAATTGTCCAGGGGCACGCCTCAGTGTTGTAGTGCAGGACCTCTCTAAACATATCTGCTGTTCTCACCTAGACCCATATTCTTTCCCATTGGTTCTGACCTTTATGCTTCCACTGAAGAGGTCCTTCAAGCTTAGATCCTGGCCATTGCTCTCAAGTGGAGCCTTGGAATCCCAGTAAGAGGGGACTGATAGTTATAGATGACCCATCATGTGCTGGGTACCTATTTCTTCAGTGATAAAGAACCCTGGGCTTCAAGATACTATATTGTTTGCTCAGAATCAGAAACAGGTATGATATGATAGATTTCAAGATCCAGGTTTAGGTCTAGTTCTGCCACTTTTTCTAGGAGCTCTGTCCCTTTGGTCAAGTCATATAACCCCTTTGGGCAACAGGATTCTTTTAATGTGAAGAATCTGAATCAGATGACCTTTCAAGCTTCTTCTGTTCTGAGAGTCCATGATAAGATTTTCTTCCCGAGACACCTTGGGGAACAGCAACCCAGACGACTGTCTTTCCATTACCAAGATTTACAGCTCCTAACTCCAGTAGGGGTATAATATATTGTGTGACTTGTTTTCTATTTTTTTGGACAAGAGCCACATTTGCTTTTTCTCTTATTATCTTATTAAGAAAAACAGTTGACATTTATTGAGCTTATATTTTGAGCCAGACACTGAAACATTAAGTTTTGCATGAATTATTTAATTCTTTTGACGTTCCTGAGGAGGTAGATTTTGCTTTAAGGTCTATCTCCCCCATGAACAAATGGAGGCTAAGGTTTGATTAGCACCAACTGGAACCACCCAGTCGAGGTGGTGGTCTGTCTGGTCCTGGAAACATTGCTGAAGCAGTGCTACCAGAGTATACATCCCACACAGGTGCGACTCTGTTCACTACTGTGTCTTCTCTATCCGAACAGTCCCAATACAAATAATACAATGACAAAGTAAATACTTGTTGAATGAATAAATAATGCTCAGGTCTCTGCTGTTAGTTTTGTCACACATTCCTCTGAAATTCTGCTTTTTATTGGGATTTACCCTGAGCCAGAAGGGAACGCGACCAATCTTTAGTCAGTGCCTGTCTTGGGCTCTGCCCAGTGAGGGGTGCAGGCTGCTAGGAGACCCCCCTCTCCTGTGCATAACTGGATTGGAAGGGAGCCCTCAACTGGGTTGACAGTGATCAGCTTCCTGTCAATTGCCCGGCTGGGGCCTGGGAGGACCCCCTTGGCTCCCGTAGCTGTTCTTGATGAGTAAGTGTGAGTAAGGATCTGCTTCCTAGTCTGCCTCCAGTTTTGGCTCTCTCAAGGAAGTAGATCACTGAGTCTCACACTTTTTTCTAGAGCCTTTAAAAATCCCCTGTCTTAGAAAAGCAGGCCCACTAGGGTGTTGGTTATGGCCACATTTCATTTCTCAGGTTTAGAGGGCAGTGTCAGAGTTAAAGCTGGAAAAATCATTAGTGCTATCCTGTAGTTTACAGGTACTCTGCCCTCTGAGCCCACTAAATGTATGCGTATATTTATCTTTTGGTCCAATGATAGGAGGTTTCCTTTAGTAGTAAAGAACAATGAATGTCTTCTGATGTATGTGAAAATCTTGTTCAAAGATTTGTGCTGCTCAAAATGCCATCAAGGACACCACTGAGAATCTATTAGAGATTAATTCTTTCCTTGTGTGGAAGGGGAAATGAGGCTATAGAACTTCCATGTAACTCAGCTAAGTCTCACAGCTTGTGTGTGGTGGCATTGGAGTTCTTCCCAGTCTGCAGACCAGCCTATGGAGGTCTAGTAAGGACATGGATTAAGCTAGTCATTTTGCTGGGTCCCCTCAGGAGAGGCGGGTACATAGGACACAATGGAGCATCCAGGACAGTGGGTTACTTTGTGGAGCTGATTGTGACCCCAAAACAAGCCATCTGAGGATGCAGTGGGTAGGGTTCTGCTAGCGCTGCCAACTTATTAGAGAAATGGTGCTGGCAAGAGCTAAAGGGAGGACAGAGAAGGACCCTAGATAGATCAGTCTCCTAAATACCAGCAGTTACAATAACAAGCCTTTGAGCCCTCCCTATGTGCCAGGGACTGTGCCAAATGCTTTTCCTGTGTGGTTTCATGTGATTGCCACAGTGATGCTGAGGTGAGAGTTTACAGATGAGAGACAGATATCTTATGGGAAAAAGCACAGAAAAGTTAATTTTCTCAAAGAAAATTGTTACAATAAGAGGTAGAGCTGGGATTTGAATGCAGATTTTGGGTTCTGAAAGTGTCTGCAAACTCTGTTAAACATCAGAATCACCTGGATAGGTAATAAAGGTGATCCAGGTTCATCAGAGAAGGCTACTACCCACAGGTGACTCTGATATGTCCAAAGTTTGAGAGTCACTGTTCTAAACAAAATAATCTGGGAGGTGATGGAACATGAAGCTTTCCTCTTACCACTGTTTTATGTCTCATGGACATTAAGGGAATGTAGAAAGGTAGAAAGGAGAATGAGATGATCCTTTGTCTGTGTTCTAATGGCAGTTTGCTCATAGGGCTTGCAGAGCCATCATCCCCACTCATTATAGCCAATTGTGTTCTCCCAACATATACCCTTCAAGTGCACCATGGGATCTTGAAGAGTAGAGAATGTTCTCCTCTTTGAGGGCAGAGACCTATCTATGCCTGTATCCCCCCCCGCCTGCAACACTGTATGTGCTCACAAACTTTGACTAGGATCAGCATTTTAGGGATGGAAGGGACTTGATAAATTGTCAAGGCTCTGTGTGCACCTAATGTTTGAATCCCTCTCTTAAGAGTTTATTTAGTCTTGGCTCAAATTCCCTTTGGCAATGAGATTCACATTGCTTCTTCAGCCTTTCCTTCCATTCTAACAACACTGAATGTTTGAATGCTCTTTCTTATCCTGAGTTGCTATAGTTTTCACCACCTGTATGGCTTCCTGCCCTTGGAGACACACGGAATAGATCTAATTACATTCCCTGTGTTTGAAGACAAGGCTTTTGTCTTTAAGGATTTTCTTTTCTAGAGGCTAAAACATCTCTAGTTTCTTTGGGCATTCTCATCTAAGGGTTTTAAGTTCTTTCATTGAGATCATTGTTCTCTGAAAGATGAGGTTCCCCACCTGCTGTATCCTTTTCAAAGAATGATGCCCACGCCATGTGCAGTATTGTGGGCTTAATTGGGATCAATTCCATTCCCTTCTCCTGGACTCTACATCTATTAATGGCAGCACCAAACACTTTATTAGATTTTTAAAAATTACCGTAGTGTTAAGTTGAAAACTTCACTGTTGGAAACCTTCACTGTTTTTGTGTGCACTGCTGCTAAACCTTTTCTTTCCTCTTCCTGGACTTGTGCAGTTGTTTTGTGACTTAAGTATGATTTTGTTAAATCTAGCACACTATGATCTCTTTGGGTATAGTTCTTTCATCTGATACTTCAGCTCTTCCTTCCAGATTTATGCTTTTCATGAATGGAGGACAATGTTAGAGAAGTTCATGGTGGAGGAAAGCAAGGACTTTCTGTCCTTTGGGATGAGTTTTTTTCCAAAAGTCATTGCTTATCATTTAACCCTAAGAACCATAAGTCTGACTGCCTTTCTCTCTCTCTACCCATAGAATTCATTTGTGAGAAAGTCTCACCACTCCTTCTCCCTTCTGCCCGAGGTGAAATCAACTGGCGATATGCTGCAAACCCCCTAAGGTTATGCCATACAGAAAGTGTTGGTGATTCACAGGCATGACTGAAAGTAACATTTTCTATTCAGACCAGCCACTATTTTATAAGAACAGAGTTGGTATACAGACAAACAATGAGTGGGTGACATAGTTACATCCTATAGAGTCAGATGGTGAAGACTGAGCACAGTTTTATCATGGAAGAGTAAAACCCAGAGACTGGCTGACCCCTGTCTTGGAGAAGTACCAGCATGCTGTCCTCTTTTCATTGTCTCTGGAAATCATCATCGTCTGAGTCCAGCTATTCAATTCACCCTCAGTACTGTTTCCAGATTGTGGAAAAGTTAAAATCACACACACACAGACACACACACATTTTCACATTCTTGCTGTTGTATGACTAGGTGTGTCTTTGTGGGGCTGAGCTATATAGGATGAGCTATTGTTGAAGCCTACCATTCTGATCATGGGTCTCATTCTTAATATATTAGTTTGAACGGGGTCAGAATCAGTCAAATATCAGCAATTTCATGTGGTTCTGTCCAATATACTGCTTGCCCCCTTTGGATTCATAGAGGCAAAGAATTTTAAAGTTTGAAGGAAGTTTTGGTAGCTATCTCCTAAAACCCCGCATGGACTCTCATCTTTGGTATTTCTGTAGGTAAAACTTTCTTTCTTATTTTACATTCAGCTCAAATGTGATTGCAACTTTCTTTATCTTGCATGTAAAACTTCCCAAATGCTTGCCAGCAATACCATGTCCCTACCTAGACCCTTCTTATTTGGGCTGAACATAGAGGTTCCTTCAGCTATTATGCATGTGACATGCTTTGGGGCTCCTTGTAGTTGGTTGCCCCCCTTTAGACATACCCCACCTAGTTTATGCTCCATGTAGTATAGGATACCATACTCTGAACCAAAGCCCTTGTTTCATGGTACTAAGGAAGGACTATTGAGCATTTTTATCTGGATGACATTGGGGTAGGGAAATTATGGTAAAGTTCCAAAATTTACTTTTATCCTTTAAAATTAAATTTTACTTTTTGCCAGTTCCCATTCTTTTGGAGCCCTTTTCTAGTAGCTAACAAATTAGCAATTCCTCTGAGCTGCAAGTCATCACAACATCTATGCTGTGAATGTTGTTTGAACCAGCCAAACCATTGATTATGGGACAGCCCTCTGCTCTGCTGTAAGGTGCTGGTGAGCCCCTGATAGAAAAGGAAAGCATAGTCCATAATGATGATGTGGTTTGGGCTGGTCTGGGCAAAATTCTGGGGCTATACCTCTGTGGCAGACCACTTGCCTAGCAAGTATGAAGCCCTGGGTAGAGGTTTACTTCAGACCTTTGCCCTTCCGTTCAAGAATCTTCTCTTCAGTCTCTGTGGTTGCTCATTGCCCATGGCACCAGACTTCTGCAGTGTGCATGCCTCTTCCTGCTCTGTTCAGAAGTCCTTATGCTGTACCCCTGTCTTTGAGGAGAGAGCTTTATTTTCACTGACCTAATGGTGTTTCCCACAGGGTAATTTCAATAAGTAAAGAGTCTGAGCATGCCTTTGTCCAGATTTGCATTTTAAAAAGGGAAATACTTTAATAACTCAAGAAATGACCAAGGAAAGGGAGAATTTCAGGTTTTCATGAAATACACATTAAACCACTTCCTTCCTTAAAGAGCAAATCTGAACATTAGATTCCCCTTCTCTTTTCCTAATTCCTGGTCACTCTGCAGACAGGATCCTCTCGGCTTCTCCCCCCGCCCATCTTTACATCTCCTTAGTTTTTCCAGAAGCACCAGGTAAGTGTCTCCATCTCCTTCCTATTTTATGTAATTACCCATTTAAAAAGTCCTTGTGGCTTTGTAAGAATTCAGTGTTAGCACTCACAGCAATTAGTGACATTTAATTTCTCCACTTTGGTATGGAAAAAAGAGATGATATATGTGAATTTTTTTTTTAAACTGGGATAAAACTTACCCTAAAAGTGAAATAAATAAAAGACAGAGGTAACTTTTTTCCCTTGAATCTCACCCTACCCTTTTGTTTCATGAAATACTTTTTCCAATTACCCAGCCAGGGTGAAGGAAGGAAGGATGGATTGAAAATCATCTGAGGTGGGTAGGAGATCACTGGTTGGGGGGCGGTGGTATGGGCTTAAATGATGGAGAGCTTCAACTTCTGGCCTGCTTCCTGAGCATTGCATCTTCCTCTTGCTTGTTCCTATTCTCTGTATTACTCATTCTCATGACAGGCTTCATGATGGCCACAGCTGCTTACAAATGACTTTGCTTTCATAGCCGTTTCCATTTTCTTGAGCTGCAAAAGCAGCTATCTCCATGGGGATTTTCCTGAAGGGTGTAACATAGTTTAGAGAGCCATACGTACATTTTGCATATATTTTACATATGATTTGCAGTCTGTTCTAAGGCAATTTCAACTTTGCAGATCTTATCCACTGGTGATCCTTTTCTCATCTTGTTCCTGAATGCATTCTGAGAATCACAAGTAGGCACAGGAAGGGTGGAATCTAGTCCTAGAAAGGGAAGAAGAACGATCAAAAGTATTGGATACCCTGTTAGGGTCCAGAATTGTCAGGATCAGTTATGGTAGTACTTTGTCAGTGTGTGACACTAGAAAGTAGACAATTCAGTCACTTTCCTTATCCTCATCCTTGTCCTCATCTTCCTCTTCCTCCCCCTCCCTCCTCCTTCTCCTCCTTTTCTTCTTCTCCTTCATCTTCATCTTCATCTTCATCTTCTTCTTCTTCTCTTCCTCTTCTCCTCCTTTTCCTCCTCCTCCTCCCTCCTTCCTCTTCTTCTTCTTCTTCTTCTTCTTCTTCTTCTTCTTCTTCTTCTTCTCCCTCTTCCTCCTCTTTCTCCTCCTCCTCCTCCTCCTCATTTTCAGAAAGACATTGTAGTTCTAAAAGAGTTCTGTGTTGGCAATTCTTAATTTCCTGCCTAGGAAAAGACCATCAGACCCTACCTAGCCTTAGGTGAACTTCTTAGGGGATAGCTTTTGAGTCCTAGTTAAGGATCTGTTCAAATCCAGAGCCCATGGTCAGATTCTTCTCTTTTGCAATGGTGAGTCCCTGGTCCAGTTCATGCCTTATTTTTTGACAGCCCTAGACCATCAGTCCCAGAATAAATGTTGAACTTCAATCCCAGTCAGGGTGGTGGTCATGGGACTGGCATTGTGGGCTGGTGGGGGGTACTGGTGTGCATGGATGTTGACCTTCTGCTTCTGAGGTTAAACTTTTAGAAGGTCCATTTCATTTTAACTCCTTTCTCACCAACCACACACATAAAACATATGCAGCATTGATTCTACTTTTCTTGCTGATTATATTCCTCTAAATTCTAAGAGTTTTTGATCATTATTTTCTGTAATTTATGTTAGAAAGCCATATACTTCCATGTTCTTTTATGATGTCATTTAAAAATATTTTAATGTTGAAAAAATTTTAATGTAAAAATGCTTGAGAAAAATCTCCATGATATCTCAGTATTTTTTCACCCTTCCCAGTCACAACTCAGAATGATAACCCCTTTCCTTTGAGGCTTCATTGGTTTACATGAGTACTGACCTTCTTTTCCATGAAGGAAATGTAAGTTCTTACATTCATCCTGACTGCCTTTCGGACCATAGTTTTATAATGTTAAATGCGCACTGGACATTTTTGCTTGGGGAAGTCTTCCTTCTTTTCAACTCATCATGCCTAAAACAGAACTGATTATTCTTTCTTGAAATCTCCTCATCCCATTCCACCTCTTATTACATTGCTTCCCCCTGTCTCTCATCAACCCCTCCCCTAAAGCATCTCATCTATCATCAAAGCCTGGTGAATCCTTTTCTCTTTCCCTTCTCACTGCCATGATGCTCATTTGGCCCCTTTGCTTATGACTGATCTTTCTGCCTTCATCTCTTTCCCTCTAATCTATCCTGTCCACACTATTGCAAAGCAATCTTTCTGAACAGCATTTCCCCTAGGTCGTTCTCTTGCTCATGAACCCTCAGTATTTCCCATCAGCTGCAAGATCAAGTCCAATTTCCTTAGCTTCGAAACTCAATGGCTCCATACTCCGGTCCTTAGGATAATCTTTCACTTCTTCTGGATATGGCTCTTTATATGTATTAATGCCTGTATCTGTATAACTTGATATTACATACCTACCATGTGCCACATAGTGCCCTAGTTGTCTCAGAAAAGTTGAACAGGAAACTTTTACAAATGAACTTTGTGGTCTTGGGAGTTGATGGTACCTCCTAGAATGGCCACCATTTTCCAACACTTGTTTAAAATCTCTCTGACCTCCAGAAACCTTTTCTGAACACCCAGAACACTCTTCTCAATCCCTACTGCCCTTGTCTGAATCCATTATTTGACACTTAACCAATTCCTCATGCAATCATCGAACACGGTCTGGGAACCTACCTACTTTGTGTTGGGCACTATAATATCTATTGCCTCACACATTGGTGTATTTCATAGCATAATATAAACATAGTTTTATAGTGCTCTTATCTAGCTCTATACAGGCCCAGATTTATATGTATTAATGAATTTAATCCTCAAAACAGTGTATGAAGTAGACATTATTATCCAAATTTTATAGCCAGGAAAATCAAAGTTCAGAGATGTTTAGCAAATTTCCTAGGGTTACAAACTAGAAAGAAGCAGAGATGGTATGCAAACCCAGCACCAAAGTCCTTAATCTTTTTTTCTTATGATTATCAGTTTATTATAAAGGGTAATATAAAGGCTACAGATGAGTAACCAGGTAAGACAGGGTGAGGTCTAACAGGTTCCTAAGCACAGGAGCTTAATCTTAACCCTTTGCTTCATGGTCAGGTACCGGTGTATATGTCTTTGTGTAAATATAGACACATGAACTCCTGCTTAGTTGAGCTCAAAGCTCCTAGAGGTCGGGGATCCTTTTCTGTACTTGTATCTCCTCTGCCTTGCTCAATCTTCACATATAGTTGATAGTTCATTCATTTGCTTGATTGGTTGTAGTTCTTTTCTTCACTACTGGGGACCTGAGATTCATAGCACCATAGAGGAGTGTTTTGAAATAGGAGGAGAAGCAGGATTTCAGAATATTCGGTTCTTAACTCTAAAAGCTATGAGAATAGGTTTGCATAAGAAAAGATGCTGACATGGAAGCTTTTAAAAGTGGAATAAAGTTACCTTCCCAAAAAGCAAAATAAAACTCAAACAATGTTACGGTCACACAGTTCCTCCCCTCCCCATCCAGTTTCCTGTACTTACTCATGTCTATTTTTTGCTTGACTGCCTGCAGAACCAAAGTTTTGACATTAAAATCCCAGATCTGTATTTTTGGCTTAATACCGCAACACCTCAACGTAAGGCTTTTAGAAGTTGAGGAAGATAGAAGAAGATAACATTTTACTTGAGTGGCAACACTGCAGCTACATATGTAGTTTAATAAAACCTGATAAGGACATATTTGAATTTTAAAAACACAGGTGGTGGGATATTTGCATTTTAAAAGGATTCTTCCCTTCACAAAAGGATCCACTGCAGGGTTCCATTAAATACCCAGTTCCTCTCAGTGCATTTATCACACAATTTAATTTACCTGAATTTGATTTATGTGCCATTCTAAAGGGGGAGCGCTCAAGTTTCAGTGAGTTTAGGACTCACTTGGGCAGCTTATTTAAAATTCAGATCTTGTCCAACTGCTCCCCAAGATTCTGACTTATACTGTTTGGGGTGGGGCCTAGCACTTTCATTTTCAGTGAGTGCCCCAGTTGTCTTACACATGTCACCAGGGAAATATACTTAGGGAAGCACAGAACCTGAAGCCCAACTGTCGTACTTTCTCAATGACCTGCCTACCTCTTACCACCAAGTGTGCTTGCCTTTCAATGGTAGCTTGGAGAAGTATTTATAGCATGATGGACTTGAAGTTCATCTGGGTCAAATGGATGCTTTCATATGTTTCGCACTCCCTTTCCTGCAGCTGCCTAGTACCTTTAATCTCAGTTGTGAAATATTTGTCTCTCTCCTGACCCTGCAACTGCCTATGTCACCCTCAGGTATCTTTTTGACTCTTTCTTACTCTCGTTTTTTAAAACCAATGATGCTCTAGTGAATGATTGTTTATTGAATTCTTATGTCTGTTCTCTTCTCCCCCCACATACCTCACCTTCCTGCTCCAAATCCCTTCATCTTAGTGCTCTTGGCTGGGATGCCGAAGGCTATGACTTGCTCCAGAAATATCAGGCATTTGAAGAAGTTATTTCTGTGAAGTTTTCTCGTAGTCAGATCTAAAGCCTTTTTTCTCCTCTACTATCCCACCCCCTCCAAACCAAGAAAGACCCCAAATTAACTTTTTGAATAAAATAAATCATGAGAATGACTCACCTTGGCATGATTCTATTCTCTAATGAGAATTAATCCTAGACCTAGAGCAATGAATGCTAGGATTTTGCATTTAAGATATGATTATGGTTTAATGAAATTCATTTTAAAAGGACTCCATGATATCTATGGCACGTGTATCTATATACTTAATATATCACTGATCTTTTAAAAGTCAGCTGCTTGACCTATATTTTGCCTCTGATTGCTTTTCTAAATCTCTAGTAATCCCCCAAAACATTTAGAGGTTTCCATGACTTAGAGTTTTTTCTTTTTTAGTAATCCCCATGTATCTTTGAAAATCACTGTGTAAAGATTCTCTGGGGTGATCTAGATATTGTAAAATAGATAATAGAAGCAATACAAGAACAAATATAACAACAACAGTGATGATGATGATGAGGAGGAGGAGGATGTAGCAATACAAGAGTAAACAAATGTTGTCATTGGTTATTGTTGGAAATCCTTACTTTTAATGAATTTACCAGAACTTCTACTTCCCTCAAAATAAGGAGCTCTTAATAGCTTTATTTACCTTTCAGAAGAACACAGCTAGAGATCGTCTTATTCTCCTTTATTTTGTCTTCGTGGATTTCCTTTAACTTAGTCAGATCTGGACTGAGACTCCCTGATCAAGCATGGTGGACTTCGTAGGAAAACGGAAGTGGAGGGAGGGGTAGGTGAGATGGTTTTAGGTTGTCTGAGCAACTTTTGCAAGTAAGAGCTTATTTGATATGTGCAGTAGTATTTAAATTATGTAGAAAACAATACTGTATCTAGAAAAAAAGGATGATAATCTCCGGATGCTGGGATTACAACTGATTGTTCCCCCATCCCCAGGTTTTTTACAGTGACCATGTATTACTATTTCAAGTGCAGTAATTTGAAAGAAAGAAAGAAAGAAAGAAAGAAAGAAAGAAACCTACTTTGCCTGGCATTAGAGTCTTGTGCTCAGGGACCTAATCTTAATAGATCTATCACAAATTTTACCAATTGCATAGAACGATGATTAAGAAAAAACAAAACAAAAACAAAAACAGAAACAAAACCAGAAAACAAAAACAAACAAAATGTCTCTCCTTGTTAGGCCCAGGACAGTTCAACAACCAAGACTGTCAGAAGGTTGGGTGCATGCTCTGAGCGTGTGGTCTGTGCGTGGACCCCGCCACACCTGCTTCTACTCAAAAGAATTAAGAGAAGATTGCACTGCATTTGGGATTCTAACTTTGTCTTCTTTCTTTTCTCCTTCTCTTTCCTCCTCCTCCCTTCTCCCCTCTTCTCCTCTCTCAAGGCCTGTCCCACCTCATGATGAGTGAACAAGGTAGGTGCCTCGCATTTGTGCCCTGCCACTGCCCGAACTGCTTGCCTTTGTGCCTCTGGCTGATCACTAGGAACCTTGTCGCTGGCAGGCCACCCGTTGCCTGTCCTTCCTGGTGTGGGCCAGGCTGGAAGCAGGGCTGCCCTGCTATGGGGCACCTTGCCCAATGCATCCTAGTGTCCCACCCGCTCCTCCCCCTGGCTTCTCCATTCTCCGCCACCATTTGTCATCCCAGGTGCTGGCCCTGCTGGGCGGCCTCCAAGAGGGAAGCATGAAACAAGGCATGACGCGTCGATAATGGGGGTGAATGAAGCTAATTTCAGAGCAATCAGGCGGTTAACTTCCTCCTGCTCCTCCTCAGGCTCCAGGCTGGGCCCCAGGTTGGGGGATAGGAGCTGGGCTTCTCCCTGAATTTCACTCTGGGTAAAGGTTTGCTTTTTGTCTTCCCCTCCATTCCATTACCCATCTTAATGATGTTTTGCATCCCCCGGTCAAAGGAAGCCCTTGGGGATTTGACCGTTTTTTGGTTTCATATAAAAGCAAAAATCACCGAAAGAACATGCTAATGTCTCCATGGCAGGATTCTAACTCATTATACACCCTGAAGAAAGCTGCATATAAAGATCTGTGAATTCAGCATCTGCAACCTAAAATATTCAAATATTCAGGGAATGAACTGTGCAGGAAATTCAGCTCAGCTAAGCACGGGGTGGGCTATGAATGAAGGCTTTTTCTCTTAAATAAAAATTTTCCACATTATCAGCCCAAATCAGGATTTTGAGAACTGAACCTACTTAAAAGTGTCTTTTCTGTCATTGTTCAGTTTCAACTACTGTGTTTCTTTGGAGTCTTGGGATGGTTATAAGATTGTTGTACCTGCCTTGCCCCATCAACAAAAGACTGTACTTTTATTTTTCTTGTGTGTTTCTTTTCAAAATACACATGGGGCCTAGTGCCTCTTCTGGAGGATCAAAGAAAAGGATAAAGAGGGTGTACCTCCAAATATTTCTGTTTTCCTTTGTCTTGGAGAGAGAGTAGGCGGCACTATTGCCCTGTTTCATTGCATCAGAGCCACCAGGTAGTTTTGCTGCATAGAGAAATGTGATCACATCAAGAAAGGCCCCAAGGCTAAAAGAAGATTGTGTATGGCATCCAGGTAGCTGTGGGATGAGCAGTTGAGAGCATCCAGAATCGATAAGGCAGGTTAAGAAGGAAACCTGTGGATGTCAAAGAATAGAGCAGAAGCCAAGGGTCAGGTGAGTTCACCAGTGTTAGATGGGGCTCTGGGAGAGGCTGGGATGAACCCTGTCTGTTCTTGTAGGTGAATGAGAGAAGCAGGTGCCAGAAGCAAGTAGCTATAGAAGGAGTATGAGTAGGGGACGTGTCTGATGACCTAGTGTCTGAGTAGTTTGAGAATTAAGCACTTCTTATGAGGACAGAGGAACTGAGCCCTATGAATTGCTGGAATTTGATGACCCAATTTTGGTGATGTTATACTAGGAAAAGCAGGCCCTCAGAGTCCTGAGCACAGGACCTTCTATAGTCTCCAATCTTACGCTCGCAGCTGCCCTTCAGGAGTTTTCCCAGTTTTTACAGTGGCTTGGAGTACTATGTACATCAGATGGCTGATGTCATAGGGTAGAGCATGGCAGATGGGACACGCTGATGAGGACTTTCCTGATCTTGATTTAGCTGATTTCAGATACACTGATGTAGCATAGGAAGGGTAAATTCCAACATTGGCATGAAAACCAATTGGATAACCTGTATTTTGCACCATACTCTGTCTTTAAATGTACCTTTGTAGAAGATTCAGGCACAACCAAGCCCTGGAGGAATAAGTCACTGTCTTTTAGAGAGAGAAAAAAATGATGACAAACATGGATTTTATGAATTTCACTTCAGAGAGATTTTCAAGAGGGGATGCAGAATTCTTCTGGGTGACTAGTGCCACTAAAATTTTAATTTGCTACTTGTGGTTTCATCTTTCTAAAACAATGCTTGGACCACATTACTCTTCCTCTCATTTTTTCCATTTCCTACATTTTTGTTCATTCTTGCACTTCAGCTGATTATCTAAAAAAACCAATGCCATTCTTTCTACCAATATTCCTTGCCTTCTCTTTATTTCCTCACGTAACTAGAGGGGAGCTTCTGTCTGGTTCCCACTGAATCTTCAGAATTTGTTGCTGATGTCTGTAAATATGTATGGAAGCACTTATAAATGTTGTGTGCCTCACTGAATCATGTGTGTCACACTCTCGGTCCTCACAGCCCACATTGCTTTTGGAAAATACAAGAGCCTAGCTTCTTGAGGACTTTCCCTAACTTTGCTAGATTGGCTAAGTGCATGCAATTTCACATCCACGTGGCTGTGCTGTGATTTGCATGCTGACTGTGTCACATTCCTAAGGATGGGATGGAGAAGACGTGAATGGAACAAAGCTCACACTCAGGGGAAGGGGCCCTGCTGGTCACAGTGCTCCCTGCCTGCTTGAATTTCCTACCATGTATTCCTTTTGTGCTGCCTTCCTAGGGTGTTGCTGTGCTGCTGCTCTTGCTGTCATGGGAGTTGTTATGTGTGTCACATCTTTGTGTGTCCACAGTGTGCTGATGTTCTTCTCCTCTCTCTCACTTTCTCTCATCGCCTCCATGGGGGACACCATGCTTCCTCTCCTTAACTGGACCTTCTTCATTCTGTAGGTAGAAGTAAAGGTAGAGATCACTTTATTTTTATCAGTGTAACTATCAATCTGCCTTCCAAATTATTCATGTATGCCAGGGGAAATGTTGATTCTGATGGACACAGTCCAGATTAGAACTTAATCTGTTTAAAAACAACTGAAAAAGGAGTCGTGACTCTCATGTCTTGTCAATGTGCTTTGTGCTTGTTGTTCGGGGATGGCTCAGAGCTGACTCAACTCTTTCTGGGTACAATGTGAGCCTTGTGCTTGATGTCAGACTGTTTCTAACAGGAATGGAGTCTCTGGAAGTGGTCATACAATGTGGAAAAGATGTATTTTACTTCGGTACTGAGTATTCTAAGATGTCCTCTCAGCAAAGTGCTTTGAGGACTGGGGAGGTGAGAGTGATATACCCACCTTGCTGTTATTTGAGAGTAACTCAATTTGGGGGAATATCAGTGAGGGAAGCATGATCGTAGAGGAAGGGGAGAGGGTTGGTGCATTGCCTGTACTTTTATTTAGTGTAGAATTTGGGCAATATTTATTTATTGCTCCTTTTTCCCCCCTCTATCTTGTTTCTCAGTACTATATATGGAGGAGTTAGAATTTCATGAGTAGGGGTATTAGGCTAAAAAGGATGGTAGTGAGGTGTGTGTGGAAAAATCTAGGGATAAAAAATGCATGACACTGTAAGGAGGAAGAGAAGAAAGAGGTAATCCAGGATTTTAATTTACAAAGTCAGCCTTTTGCCAGGTGGACAGGGAAAAGGAAAGGCGCTGAGCCGGTGGGTTTGCTGCAGCTCTCTGACATGTCTTTCCTTGCTTCACACCTTTGGGGAGCACAGCTCACTCATCCATTCCTAATCAAAGCTGTCAGAGACTCTAGCCTGGAGAAGCTGGCTCACCAGCTCAAATTGGATTAGTTGTATGGGAGTGAAAGGAGAGGTTAATTGATAAATTATAAATATGTATTTGCATCCACTTTCCCCCAGTTCCTCCCTAATTCTCCAGCCCCATCTCAGAGAAGCTATATGCAACAGCTTCCTTCCAAAGTTATCAAATAACAAAAGCAGGAGATGGGAATCCTGGTATAAGACGTGGAGGAAAGAAGGGGTCGATAAGTTATTAAAAATGCTGTGAGCTGGTCATCTCTCTCATTTGAGTTTAATGCTTTCTGGATTTTTACAAAGCTATGTATGGATGCAGTTCAGTCCTTTTCCATTTTGGGGGTGGTTATTTGCCTGTTGCTTTTATGCCTGTCCCAGATGGGTTCATTCTCAAGAATTTGCCATGGGGAACCCTTACTCCACTGCTGAGTTTTGATCTTTGGGAAGGAATTGGGTGGGAGGTGGGGAGGAGGACAAATAATGATTTGAGGGGTACCTCTGGGTGTACAGTCTACCAGTGATCTCCTCATATGCAAAGCCAATGATCTGCCCAGGGCTAGCCTTTCTGAAGTCCACGACACTGTTCCTTGTCCCTCCTCCTATTGGTATCTACAATGCATTAGAAGGAGTGCATGTCTGTCTCTCTTTTTTCCTGAATTCCTTATAATATCCCTTAAATTAGTTGTTTTAGAGTTTTTAGATATTGCACGTAAGTATCTTTCTTTGTCTGGGTCACTGCTGCTCCCATTATGAGCAGCTGCTAGTTTTTAGGGAGGGCTCCTTGTGATGCAGGTACCATGCTAGGTGCTCTGTATGCCTTGTCACTCTTACTACAACTCAGATAACAAGGCTCAGAGAGTTAAATAACTTAAGGCATGTGGCTAGTAAGTGAGAATCAAACCCAGAATCTGAGCCCCTAGCCACTGCTCTGTACTGCCTCCTTTGGCTCCAAGAGTGACCTCCATGTATATTCCTCCTAGCCACCTCCTGGGCATTGATCAGTCTTCACTTCCAGCCTGCCATTTTGCATTTATTGTAACACATGTCTATATAAATGTCACCTAGTCCTGTCACCTCAATATGTCCAAAGCCAGCCTTTGTACCATATGTCTACCAGCCAGTTTCCTTTTCCGATGTCCCCATTTTTGTTGATGGACCCCCATCTTCCTTATGACCAAGGCTGGGCACCCAGAAATTGCTTTGTTATCTCAGGCAGTTAGTTGAGAGCTCATTGAGATTCTCCAGAATGTCTTTTCCATTCTACAGTCAGCACCCTGCTCTGGTTCCTGGCTGGTACTTACTAGTTCATTGTCCTACCCTAATTAGCCTCCCCATGCCTCTTGTCTTCTAGTCTTTCCTGTAACTGAGAACTGTGTGAACTTTGCTGTCCGGCAGTGGGCTATAGGGTTAGCTACTCGCTGCCAAAGCCTTCCCCAATGTGACCCTGTTTCCTTTTAATCTTCTTCCCCCACTCATCTTAGATGATAATTGCTGCTCTGACCAAACAGGATACCAAATAATCTTACTGACTTTCCTTGTCTCCTAGCTTTGCTTGTTCTGTTTCTCACCCCTTTAATAGTTCCATCTCCCCTTTTTTCTGACTACTGAAATCATACTCATTACCTACCTGATGCTATCCTTGAGCCCTCCCTCCATATATCTCTCTAACCAGTTTTATTAAATGTTTTAATGAATTGGGCCATTCATCTCTACTAGGTTGCAGGTATGATGAAGGCAAATATATTTATCTGTTAAAAACGTCCAACTGTGGCTGGGCGTGGTGGCACACACCTGTAATCCCAGCACTCAGGAGGCTGAGGAAGGAGGATTGTTGCAAGTTTGAGACCAGCCTGGGCTACAAAGTGAGCTCAAGGCCAGCCTGAACTGCATAGTGAGACCCTGTCTCAGGGGAAAAAAAAAAAAGAAAAAAAAGAAAGAAAGAAAAGAAAAAAAAATGTCCAGCTGTGTCTACTCTACTGTGTTGCATGTGGAAGGGACTAAAAAATCTCCAAGTCTTCTTACTTTGCTATCAGTCATCTTATTAAAAGTGAAAATGAAATAAACTTAAAAGTAAATTGGATCATATAGCTTGTCTGCTCAAAAGCTTTTCGTGGTTTCTCATTGTATAATTGTCCAAGGACCCTCCCTGCTTCATGTTTTATGACACTGTATCCTGCTCTTCATTATCGCTGTTGTCAGCCCTCCAGTCTCCTGAAACAATAAACCCAAAGTACAAACAATTGTGAAAGCAAATCTACAAAACTAAGTCGGATGATTATGCTATAACTATAGCTGTTGCATTCAGGAGGCCCCTAGGCAGCACATGGCCAAAACCAAATGAGACTAGAAGTGGTTGACCAGAAGAGTTCTGCAGCAAACAGTACTGGTCAACTTTTGGACTTAACGTTTACAGCCTTTGTTTAAGTTTTGGCCTTATGTAGAGGATCCCATCCCCTTTTTCCTTGTCCATTTGTGGGTTGCCTATTCTGGGCCAGGTGACCAAATACTTTCCCTTGCAACTGAACTTGATGCAGAAGTTGTAGACTCAGATGCCTATGGGGACCTGACATGTATCTAGGGGCAAGGAAAATCCTAATGTAATTCAGGAAACAATAGGTGGCAGTGGGGGCTCCAGCAAACTGGACCCCATAAATCCTGTTAACAGCACAACCTTGACTCTGCTCCACTGATTGCTGCCATGCAAGAATGCAGGCCCCATGTCACCAGAGCCTCAAGGTAAGCCAGATGTACATTTTATAAAAGTGTCAGTTCCTGGCATTGTTTTCTTGCTGTAGGCATGTGTGACCACATACACACAGGTGTACAGGCATGTACCAAATAAACTAACCCATGAACCACAAGGTGTGACCTTTGACTTGAGAAAGAAGAGAGAATAAAATATTTTTCCAAGAGTTTTTGTGGATGTCAGTAGTGGAAAGTGGTTTCTGGAAGCCCACTTAATTTCCTCCTTGCCCCTAACAGTGGCTGGGGGCATTAAATTCCTTTGTCCTTTAACTGTATCGAAGTCTTCAGTTATTTGACTAGATAGTTGACCCTATGATCTATTCTAGTCCTTTAGAACAAAAGGGCCCCTTTTGAGTTATTTATATGTGTTTTTGTTGTGTAGATTTGATCATTGGCTTTCTGATGCTGAGCTAATCAACACTGGCCAAACTAGAAAGAGGTAATCAAGCTACATGAACTTGAACATAATTTCATGTTGATCGTATTTTGCTGGTAATAACATTAAGAAAGCTGATTTGAAGAGTTGAAGCCCCTCTTGTCCCTGCTAGGACTTGAGAGCCCTGCAAATAAGTTACTGCCTGATAGCTAATTCTTTATGTAAACTAGTAAATGCAATGCCAGCTACTAATTATGAAAATAAACTCATCTGTGCTCTATAAATATCTAATTATAGTAAAATAAGGGCAGTATTGCATTTCCATCTCTTTTCTCATCTGTTTCTCTTCCACTACTGGTTTGTCTTCTTGACAATGAATAAAATCTCTTCTTAATTTTTATTTAAAAGAAAAAAAGACACAGAAAAGAAAAACAAAAAGCAAAAGAGACAAACAACAGCAACAAACCCAAAACAATAACAGTATAGACTTTTAAAACAGGATGATAGGAATTTAACAATGGTTGTAATATTACATAATGTTACCTTCAAAAGGGTTAGATTAACAGATATAAGCATGTAAAATTGATCTAATCATATGAGTGTTAACTGTTCTTTTCCAAGGAGTAATACAATTGGTAGTATAGTCATCTTAGCTATTATATATATATATATATATATATATATATATATACACACACACACACACACAAATTTATATCTTTTTCCTTTTCCCTTCTTTCTTTCCTCCTTTCTCCTATCCCAGTTACTTTTCCTCTTTGAGCAGTTTCTAACCCTAACACGATATTTATTATAGATTTTGGATTGTATTTGCTTTTTTAGTTTCTTACATTAGGGAGACAATATGGCATTTACATATGTGAGTGATTTATTTCACTTATGAGTATGGTCTCAAGTCACGTCCATTTACTTTTAAAAGCATTGATGCAATCTTTCTTTATAGCTGAGTAGTACTCCATTGTATAAAAATATCACATCTTTTTTATCCACTCCTCGATTGATGGGCACTTGGGTTGTTTCTAAAATTTGGCTATTACAAATTGGGTTGCTATAAACATGGGCGCACATTTATCACTGTGGTATGATGTTTTCAGTTCTTCTGGGAAAATGCCCTGAAGCAGGATAGCTGGGTCAAATGGAACCTCTAATCCTAGATTTTTGAGGAATCTCCACACTGATTTCCACAGTGGTTGTACCAGGCTACACTCCCATTAACAGTGGAGAAGAGTTCCTTTTTCCCTACAGATCCTCCAACATTTGTTAGTGGTTGATTTCTTGATCTTGGCCATTCTTTCTGGAATGAGATGAAATCTCAGTGTTGTTTTAATTTGCATATCTCAAATGACCAGTGATGTTGAACATTTTTTCCTATATTTATTTGCCATTTGTACTTCTTCATCTGAGAAGTGTAATAACAAAAATGTCTTTTTTAAAAGAAAGTCTATTTTTCGTAGTTTTTTTTTTCCCTAATGTTTTGAAAGTCTTTGAGGGGTGGGGAAATAGACTTATTTTAAACATAAAATGTAAATTTCCTGATTTTAGCTGCTTTGTATTTTTGGCAATGATGTTTTAACAATGGGACTTTAAAATATGAAGAGTTTTTTCTTTTCCTTGTTTAAAAATTTTTATTGAAAAAAAAAGTTTTTATTGACTGTGAAGCCACTTTTTTGCACAGTTGTTCTTTGGAGCATTTAAAAACCACCAAGGTGAACCGTGGATTTAGTAATAAAATGTACAATGTACAATGTATCAATAGAATGTTTCAATTCAATTTTAATTGACAGTATATAAATGAAATTATTTCACAGAGTTGTAAGCAGCATGTCTGTTTCCTACTCAATTATCAATTTGGATTTATTGATAACTGACTTATCAAATATAATTTATGTCTGTATATAAATATCATAGAACACTTATTTCTCTAAGGTATGAAGAACAAACTTTTGTACAGATCTTGCTTTGTTCACTAATCAAGTTGGTTAATCTCAGGGGATATATAATTTTAAAAGTACATCTATATGAATATGCATATAGACGACTTTGACAGCATCTGCAGGTAAAGGATGTTTTGAATTAAATTGTACTAATTTTATGACATGTTTCATCTACAAAGAACTCAAAAGAATTGTCTGATGGAAAAACATTTAACATAATTATAGAACAAGCACAGTGTGCCTTATGTGCTTAGGTGCGTACCTCCCATGGTCCATTTCTCAGCTGTGTAGGGCACTGTCCGTGTGTCTCAGTGTAGGTACATTTCATCCAAGTCTGTATTAATAAATGCACACTGGTATATCGTGTTCTCGTAAGGTTGCTTCCATTTTCAGATAACAGGGTGATATGTATCTGAATTTAGCAGAGTCTCTGCTTTAGCATTAATAAAGCAATGTTCACTCAGCATTCAAGCATTGGTGGAGACCCAAGGATCTACACAGGGAAAAGGAAGAATATGTGCTCTGTGCTCCTGGCTCTCTGATACCTTGCCGGTGACAGGGAAGGAGTATTCTCAAACAGCTTTTAAACAAGCATTTCTTCTAGAGTAAAACATGGCTAAATACATTCTGTTTTTAACTTATTAACAATTTTTAACATTAATTTTCTATTTTAAAGACAAATTGTTGGAAAATAATGCACTTGGTCAAATCACCAACCCTTTAAGTTCTCAGAATGAGAGAAGAGAATTTACTTTGCATGTGAACATGGAAAGGATTTTCCAGTTGTTCGTTTTATCTTCGCTGGGGGATAACATACACCATGTGAAGCGTATCAAATGCATTCTACTACATATACAGCTCAAATTTTAAAAATCTACACTTACTCATATAAATACCATCCAGACTGAGATATGAACTTCCTGCCATTTATTTTTTAATACATGCTTTCATTCTTCCTCAAAACCATGTACGTTCATGGAACAATCAACAGGCATGTTCTAGCTTGCTTTTGCTTTCATTAAGAAGCGTTAACCTTGTAAGAGGCAGAGGCATTGTGGTTTTCACTGTGTGTAAATAGAGGCAAAAATGTTGCCCTCTTGTGAGGGAGCTTTGCTCTGCGTTTGATGCTCAGGTCTCCCTTTGCACAAAGAGAATATTTAATTGATATCATTGGGTTTTCCTCTTTTTTTCCTTAGGCATTTAGTGGTGAGTAGAACAACAGTGGTGGAAAAGACCATATGCTTCATAAAAAGCCAGACTAATAACACTTTCTGATGGATGTCTGATTTTAAAAGTGCCGCATCTTTCATTAAAATTTACATGTAAAGTAAGGGCAGGCGCAGTGACATGAAAGCTAATGCAACTTGCACATCTTGACATAATAGCAATCACAAGAAACTGGAGATCCCAGATGGCAGCTTGGCCTTTGCCATCCTTTTAATAAGCTACTAACAGCTAATTATTTCACTTGTATAGGCAAGTTAATTTACTGTTGACTCTTAAAGAGATACTGCTCACTTTTCCCCCAACCCACACAAAACAGAGTCCTTCCACCTGGAGCTTTGAAAAGTGCTTTCACACAGGTTGGAAGCTTTCCAGCAAATTGTAGCCGTGAAGGCAAGTATTTGGGTGAAAAATGTTGCTTAATAAACAATATTTTTTATAGGTAGTTTTAGAAAATTCATTTGGCTAAGGATTCATTGTGTGTGCATGTGTGTGTAGCAGCAATAGATAGAGTGGCTAATACAAGGGGAAAATCTGAAATTTGGAGCCTGTTTAAGAGTGAAAGAACAGCTGCCTTTTAAATGGTTGCTAATTCTGACAATTAATGCTGCTTTGTGTGTGTGTGATTTTCTGTGATAGCTGTTAGGAGGGATGATGGTGTGTAATAGCTCATTTCCTAAGGTTTATGGTAATGCCACAGAGTGAAGTCCACAGAACTGAGAGAGACCTGGTCCCTCATCCTCTGGAGCCCTTTTAAATAAAAACCACTAGGCATACTTTTTCTCTGTTCTTTGACTTTCTTTGGACGATTTTGTATTTTCACATAGGAATGACTATGAAATGAACGATGTTCAAGTGGGTTTGGATACATCGGGAATGAGTGTTTGGAACAGAACCTTGTTTGTAAAGAGCTGTCTGCCAATCAAAATATTTACTTAAAAATAAACTAATGACTGTGCCTTGCAAATGCCTACAGATCCCTTACTGAAATGAGATTCAGTACTTTGACTTGATACTATCCTGAAATAAGTCTCAAACCTCAAATGCATTGTGTTCGTGGGCATTATACATCTCCCAAACAAAATAAAATGTATGCCGAATAATAAGCAAGTGTAGGAATATATGTCAAGTCATTTTCTTGAAATATTTAACCTGAATTTGCTGTAGTCATCTGTTCCTTGTTGGTGTTAAGAATTACAAAATGCCTTAATATATATATTTCTCCAGTATTTTATATATATATATGTGTGTGTGTGTGTGTGTATGTATGTATATAAAACCACATTATCCCATTATTCATGATATCTATGAGCATAAACTTGATCATGTGAGTTTTGTAGTCCAATGTCTTACCTATAATGACTTGTGTCTTAGTTACTTTTCGCTCATTGCTGAGACAAAATACCTGACGCCCAAAATTAGGGAAAGAAAGGTTTATTCTTACAGTTTCTCAGGAGTTTCAGTCCATACTTAAGTTGGCTCCAAGATAGCGTGGCATGGCGGGCCTGCTGTTCATGGCGGCTGCAAGTTACAAGCCGCAAGCTGTGCCGGCAAGAGAGAGAAGAGAGAGAGAGAGAGAGAGAGAAGGTGGAAGGGGAAGACCCACCTTCCCTTATGCTGTATGTCAGCTCCACCCCTGGGCGGGCACAGCGCTCACATTGTCAATCAACAAGCCAATAACAAACCAATAACTCAGCCCCATCAAAATTATATGAGGACTTGGGAGGACATAGCATACCCCATACAACTTGTATGTTACACATTGCATGCTTATTAAATATTAATTTATTCAGTACAATTATTTCCTTATTAACTGGGGAAGTTTTAAGTGTTCATGTTTCTTTGAAATTAGTGTATCATCTGGTTTCAAAATAGCCCCGAGGAAAAATATAAGTGTATGTGAATCTGGGGGAGTTTTATCATCTTTTAGGAGCTGACATTATATAGTGTGTTTTGGCAGATTGTTATCTTTGGAAAGAATTTTGAGAAATTCAAGTGTTTCAAGTAAAAAAGTACTGCAAAAATTAAGTCCTGAAAACACAGGCTTAAACTAAATGAAGCAGGTTTCTCGACTATGGGACATCTCAGAGTCTTTGTTATGACAATGCAGATTATAAATCTCCAGGAAGGAAATGTACTTTTCACAGTCACCCAAATTTATCTGACATGAAAGTCTTTTCTGTAATTTTCATTTTGGACAGGAATAGCTAGAATTAAAGCTAGTGTTCAGTTGAAAAACTTTGGACAAGATAATTCTAAAGTCCTTTCCAAGTCTAATATCACAAACCTTAATGCCTCTAGAATTTGCAGGAAGCTTTTGGATTGGCTTCACTCAAGAATGCTTTTAACTACATTTTCTGTTTTGATTGGGAATAGTTTTTTGGATAGGTTCATTTCAATAGGGAAATTACTGCTTCCTGGTAAAATGCATAGCACAGATGTTAAAACAACTGCAGTTTTAGACACTAGTCTTGATAAAACACTTCCAGTTTGTGTTACCTAAGTACTTAAATGGATATCCTTATAGTGTGTTAGCAATGCTTCTGATAATGGCCTGCTTAACTCCAGGAAGAGCTGATGTCAGCTCAGTGTAAGATATGAAAATCACAAGAATGTTATGTAGTCATATTTGCTTTGAAGTTTGGAGCAGGTTAATAATCATTATGGTTATTTCTCCACATTTTTCCACTGTGTATATAAGGTTATTCATCCTATAATTCTGAAGAGTTTAGCTGTGGATGTTTTTTATTTGTTTGTTTGTTTTCCCCAGGCAGTGAAACTCTAGGTAAAAGAATGGCTTTCTGGTAAGAATTACTTGTACTTTATTTAGAAATCATTGGCTGGCAAAGGATTGTGGGCTCTCTCTGTGCACAGCTGAGGTCTTTGTCCTATTTATGTGCTGTCTGTTTAGTGTGACACGGCTGCCACTGATTCATTTCTAGTAGATCATTTGCCTGGGGCTATTTATCTGGTCATGGAGATGTAGCTTGCTGATCTGGCAATACTCTTCCTATTTTCCCAAGTGTCTACTTATAAATGCTCTGGTCAAAATGGTGATGGTTAGAGGTGAGTTTCTGGTTCTAAATTAATCCATATGGCAGTTGAACATGGAACATCAGATATCCAGGTATGAATAATTTTTTTTTTTGTACCGGGGATTGAACTCATGACCTCACGCTTGCCAGGCAAATGCTGTGCTGCTGAGCTATGTCCCTGGCTCCAGGTATGAATAATTCTAATCCAAGTTTAGAACTGTAGAGTAAAAAGTGCACTAAGTTAAATGTGGAGAACTAGTTCATGGTGCTGGGGAGGAAAACATTGTAGATTAGAGTGCTAATATTAGTGTTTGACACAACCAGTATAACCTTGCTAAATCTCATTATTCTAACAATGGGAAATATCCACTTCGCAGAACTGCCAGTAGTATCCCTTGAGATACTATATAAAAAGAACTTATGTTGGACCTTGGCTCTAATATAAATAAATAATAGTTTAGTAGTCATAAACGTTCATTGTCATCATCAGAAATACATCTTGTTAATATCAATGTTACTCCTTAGGTTTGAGAACTTTGAGCATGTTATTCAATAGTTTTGAGCTTTCGTGTCTTTACCTGTAAAATGTCTACTTGGTAGGGTTGCTGTGGGTAACAGTTGGTATAATGCAAGCAAAAATGTCATGCAAATCAAAGTAGCACTATACATTGCTAAAGAATTAGTAGTCCATTGGAATATAAACGCCACAGTTTTACTTACCACAGTATACCTAGTTCCTATAACAGTTTCTGCTTTATCGTAGAAATAACTCAGTATCAAATCGCATAGTGCTGATAATCACAGAGGAAGAGCAGTAGTAGCAATCATAGAGCTGATAATGTTGTGGAAGAGCTCAGCACCATGAACAGCCCAGCCTCCTTGTGCCCTCCATTATGCTTTCTTTAGAAGGTCTTTGGACATCTCCGTTGCAATAGAGATCCATTGACCTCTTCCTTTAGAGTTTTCCACCCTGAAAGAAGAGATTCTGATCAAACTTGGTGGTTCCCTTAGGTCTTTGATAGGTGTGTTTGCTCTTTTTGTATAGAAAAAGAGCTATGGGATTTCCTTATACACTTGATAGAAATCTATGAGCCATGAAGAAAACAAAAACATTTGATTAACAGTTACTTTTTAAAAATGCTAGTTCACTTTCTCAGACCTTAGAAGCGTATCATTTCAGTGCTCAAAGGAAACTTGGAATTCCTCTAGCCCATTCCCCTGTAATGTCGTGGATGGCAAAACATTCTGAGAAGGCATGAGTGATGTGTTTGTCACACTGTTAATTTGTAGTGCAGTAATGACTTGGACCATACTTTCTGACTCCCAATACTGTTTTCTTTCTTTGCCCGTCAAGTGGTCACTAGGACTTATCTTCACTGTTGAGTGCTATTTATATAGATTACTCATAGACTGCTGAGATCATTATTGATTGTGCCATGTGAGAAAGATTCTGGAACTATCACTATATGAACTTTTTAAATAAGGTTGTCCCTTAAATCCTTAACTGCCTGAGAACTGATTCAACCTCAGCTTTCAAATTTGTCAATAAGTTACTCTGAGTTTCAGGATTTTAGGATGCTTTATACATCTCACGAATTTGCCCTGTTGGTTGCTTTTGTCTTGACTAGAGTCAGATGGTGACACTCGTCTTTAAAAAACCTTTTATACCCATTTTTCTTTTTGCTGTCCCATGTTGACTGTTTCTAACTGGGCAGATGCATGCTGAATGCAATAAAGACATGCTGAGGATATTCACTGGAGACTGATTTTTTAAGCCATTGCTTAATAGTTTTTCCCATTTCCTTTCTGCTGATAAGAATAGTTGTCATTTTATTTACAAGGTTTTAAATAAAAAGGAAATTATTTTTTCTCAAGTGAGAATGTATGTATCTTTAAGCTAATATCATTCCTTTGTTTTCATGTAAAAAGAATTTTCTTTTTCAGGGTTCCACCATGTGTCTGATAGATTAACTGTAAATTCTTCCATGAGGCAACTTTAGGGAATGTTGATCACTGCATGAAATTGGTCCTTAAATTGTTGCAAAATTGTCTTCCTTCATACTGTTTTGATCATACTAGCTTTCAAGTGTCAAAGTCATCTGGAGAACTGAATAGATAAAATGCATGAGCACTAAGCTTTTTTTTTTTTCCAGGAGAGAATAAATAAATGTATTTTGTACTATGTGCTTAGCCTCTGATAGTGACTTGTTAAAAGGAAAACGGAAAGGCAATAGTATTAAATATTTACAAGAGTGATTTAGTTATCCTACCTTGTGCTCTGCATCCTTGTTTAATAGTAAAATCAGCTACTGTTGAAATAAATGCCATTAAACCAGTGATAGTGTGAAGGTCACGGCCCAGGCAAGGCCAGAGTAATTTGTGGAGTATAGTGATTTTTATCAACTTTCAAATCTCTTCCTGTTTTTGGTCAGCTTCCCTCCAAAAATAGTAGGAAAAAATATATTTGAGGATCTGTAACCTGACTTTCTCTTACATCCATGGCTTTTTTGGGCAACCTGGTAGTCGAAGTCTTTCATGCTTTCTCTTGTTTCATCCACGTAGTGGACAGAGGCAGTCTGTTCTCCCCACAAGTGAACACCTGCATTTCCACTTAATGATTACTGGGTTGCTCCTTCCCTGACAGTGTTTTGGGGAACTGGCACCTCTTGTTTCTCAGAAATGGTTTTCATGTCTAATGACCATTAAGGTTTGCTTTCATCCTTCTCCTACCTATATAAAACATTTATTTAACTTGATTTCTCATATCACTTAAAAGAAATTCCTGAATGGTTGCACAGCATTATTTTCATTTCACAGGCAAGAAAGTAGAGGCTAAAATGAACAAAACCAGTTACCAAACTACTGGCAAAGCCAAGATAAACCAAGTTTTATTTATTTGGCACTAAAGTCTAGGCTGATACCACCTATCATATCATCACTTCAATTAGTTTCACTGAAATTCAGTTTTCCCTTCTGTAAAATGGGAATGATCATAATACCTTATTATAATATATTCTTAATACACATAAATAATACATGATGTCTTTCTCCTTTATTTTGGGTAAAATTAAGACATATATGATCTAGCACATATTAGGTGCATAATAGAATATCTGGCTCTACTTTAACAATTTTAATTAATATGTTCCCTTCTCCCCCTTTTTTTTTAGAAAGAATACAATATAATTGAATTTGACAAGTATCGAGAACAGGAAATAGACAAAATGTACAAAAATCATTCTTTGTTTTCAAATAGCTCTCATTATATTCAAAGGAAAACCCCCAATATAATGAATTCGATTTTTTTTCTTGTCTTTGGCTTTGTCTGTACCAAACAGTATTTGAAATATGAAAGCATTTTTCTGGGGGCAGTTTTTTTTTCTTTGTAGGGTCAAGGCAATATTGACATTGCAGTGAGAACTTCATGTGGCTTATTTTCTTACTAGTCTGTGTTTATTTCATCCCAAAATCTAGAAGAGTAAGTTGAAAATGAGGAAAAACAAAGAGGCCCAGGGAAGTAGTATGTGTATTAGTCAGGGTAGGCTAATTGCTGGGAGAAACAATTCCCAAATCTCTGTGGCTTAATACTACCCAAAATTTCCCATTCACATCACAGTTTGTAGTGCAGATTGGTAGGTGGTGGAGTGGGAAATCTCTGCTCCACACAGTCATTCAGGAGCCGATACTTTCCATCCTGTAGCTCTGTAGCTTTGTCATTTTCTAGAGTGTTGCTCTTCTCTGTGGTCAACTGCCAAATGAGGAGAGAAAGAACTTGGGGGCTCCTTCCACCAAGCCTAGATTTAATGTGTATCACTCACTGTTGGCCGGAGCTTAATCACATGATTGCACACAATTACAAAGAGACTAGAGAATATAATTTATCCCTGTGCCCAGGAGGAAGGGGAAAGAAGTTTAGTGGGAACACTGTCAGTCTCCAACACAGTGGATGAGCTGTGTTCTGTTCTTATCTCAACTTGTATCATGCTCATGTTTTTTCAAACAAATGAACAAAATATTGCCATTGTTCTATGAGACAGAGGACCACTCTCATACCTTTTTCTGTAATATACATGCACATGTAGTTAATTTAAAATAAAACTCTTCAGAGTTGCAATAGTGTCTCTCTAATTTATTAGAGTCAATCAGGGAACTCATGAATCTCTAGACTTTGGTTCCTGCTTCAGAACAACAGTCTTCAGCAGTAAATTTTTCATAGGATCAAGTAAATTTGAGACACACTGTGGTATAGCAAATTCTAAGGAGAAAAGTGAAGCAAAGAGGAAGTGTATGAGACTTTACTAAAAGTATTTTATCAGCTAGGTCTGATGGTGCACACATGTAATCTCAGTTACTTGGGAAGCTGAACAGGATGAGCCTGGGCAATTTAATGAGATCACATCTCAAACTGTAAAATGGAGCCAGTGTGATGGTGCATTCCTGTGATGACAGCACTTTGGAGGCTGAGGCAGGAGGACACTGTGAGTTTGAGGCCAGCTTGGGCTATGTAGTAAGTTTAAGGTTAGCGTGAACTACATAGTAAGAACCTGTCTCAAGAGTTGGAGCGGGTTGAAAAAGAGACAGGATTAAATTAGTGTAGTGGTAGAGTGCCTCTTAGTTTGAACCCCAATACCACATATACACAAAGTATTTTATTGTATTTTGTATCATTTAAAACAAGTCTCATATTTATCTTAGCTTATATACCTATTTGTTATGCATAGATTTTTGTTTTAAGGGATTTACTCTCATATCTACCAACCAAAAGCTAGAAGTGTGCTTGGAATCTTAGCCTGAGTTGAGGGAGTGGGATCAACTGCCCAATGCAGTAGGATTTTGTTTTATTCTCATCACTGGAAAAAAACATCTTGGAATCTTTTATTTTTATCACCTAACCAATAACAGTCTCAATGAAGAGAATTTTCCTATTGCATTTAAGACAATAAAGGCTATGTGTGATAGGTTTACTTATTACATGTAACTGAGTTGTGAATAGTTAACTTATGGCAACCCATTTTAGTTTTTAGGTTTATCTTATGCTGTTGTATGTATAAGAACGATTTACACCACGATAATTTGAAAGGAACCTCATAGAGGTCGGCTGCCTGGTGCTTCTGGAATGGATGTCAGAGTTTGAATAATTCTGGGTTTGTGAGTTTTTCTTTTTCCTTTCTCCCATTTTATCTGTCTCTTTTTATGTCTTTGTGTGCAAGTCTATGATTACTATTGAATTTTTTCCTAAATACCAGCAATTATCTCACAGGTGGAGGGATTAGGACAGAGCTAAGAGAATTGCATTGGGATTAGAATAAAGTCTCCCCCTCCCCCTTTTAAATCTACTGACAGAAGGAATGAGGACTTGGAGGGGGGCAGGCAGAACTGTGGAGGGGGGAGGACAGTTTGCTTCTGATATTTAAATTCCTAGATGGAATGAAGGAAGACGCTCTTAATGAAAGAAAAAGGAATTAAAAAACCTAAGCTGGTTTGGGGCTATTGTTTCAGGGAGCTGTGGGGACAGAAAGGAAGGGCAGCCACTCTCTTGTGTACCTGTAACTTATTTAACTTCCTTATCTGAGAGACTATAGCCTGTTGTTGTCATTGTTCTTTGCTTCTTGCATTTCATTTGGGCCTAACAATTTATTTTGGGAGAAGAAGGCAGCAGCTGGAAGGTCTAATAAATGCTGAGTCCAAGAGAATTTTGGTGAGACAGTATCTTTCTTCCTAGGAAAGAATGATTTATTTACCTGATCTGTTACTTAGGATGCTTCCAGATGCAAATAACAGAACTTTCAACTCAACTGCCTTAAATAATGAAGGGAATTTATGGATCAGTTCCTTAAAAAAAGTCCAACAATTCAAATGATACAATGAAGACCTAGGGTCTTTCTATTCCCATTTCTTGGCTTTATTTGCCAAGGTGTTGGCAGCCTACCTCCCTTGTGATCTAAGACAACTGATGCTAGTCTCTGAGTGATTTGCTTTCTGGTCTCTGAACATTCTTTTCCTGTCCTTTATCAGGGCAAGCTGAACCAATAGGAGATTACATATATATGGTGAGATATTGGGAGGAATTGACTTAGGCTGTCATGGAGGCTGGGAACTCTTATGATCTGCCATCTGCAATCTGGAGTGAAAGCTAGAGGTGTAATTTCAGCCCTAAGGTCTGAGAACTGATGGTGTAAATCCCAGCAAGAGGACAGGGGAAGACCTAGTAATGTCCCAGTTTAAGCAATCAGGGAGAGACAGTAGATTTCCTCTTTTTCATATTTTTGTTATTCAGCCCCTAAATGGTTTGGATGCTGCCCTCCAACACTGGGGGAGGGCAATCTGTTTTACTCAGTCCACTGATTCAAATGCTAATCTCATCCAAACCATCCTCACAGGCACACTAGAATAATGCTTGATCTGAGCAGCCCGGGGCACAATGAAGTTGGCACAAAAATTAGGTATCGCAAGTCCACCGCTTTTCAACTTGACATTCATATGCATCTCCTTAAACTATACTTAATCTATAAATAAAGGCAATAGCAAGGTCTCAATTCCACCTAACATGATCCATCTATCTTGGGTATTATTAAAAATACACAAACCTTTCCCCAGTGTGGTGAAGACCTTAGATGATATTAACTCTTCTCCTTGATGTCTTATAACTGAAATACTATGATGTAAAATTAGGATTACTTAAATGTAATCTAAAGTCAGTATGTTTCATGTTTAAACAATGAAATAAAGACATTTACTACACACATATTCACACAAACACACCAATGTATTCATGTAGATTGAAAATGCTCATGATAATTATTCCTGGATATGGTCATGTAATCATAGTTGACACTTACTACTACCGTCTTTCACTATCCACTCTATATTCTCTTTGCAAGCATGTCAGCTGATTGTGGTTATTTACCTGGTGGAGTGACCCAAATCTTCAGTCCTGGAAGCTGTGGACCTTTAGTAATCCTGCCTTGGGTTGTTGTAGTCTTCCATCAATCTTAAACACAGGGTAGGGCAATACTAATGTCCCAAGGGATAGCCTAGCTATGTCTCTAAACCTGTTCTTCCTTATGCTTACTGTGAAGTAGTTGTCCATTTTCCTCTTGTTAATAACCCAGGATCAATAACCCAGTCAGCATGATAACTTTTCTCAGCTAGTCAACAAAATTCTTGGGACTTCAAATTAATCAGACCAATTTAAGTGATATCTTTACCTCTGAACAAATCACTGTTACCTGGGGGATGGGTTTTGCTGATTCTTTCTCTTTGTGTATATGACTTGAGACACATACACAAATTCTAAGATTATCAGAAATAGTTGGCTTTTCCTATAGCACATGGGATTCAGTGGGAGGCTGGATATTTCACACCAAATTTTAGAGAAATGGATGTTAAACATCAAATCCAACCACACCTGGATAAAATAATTTAAAAAATATGAAGCCAAGGCCCACTATATATTTTTTATTTTAAAAAAGTAAAACAGAAAAAAAGGTAGAAGTAATACAGAATTAAAAAAAAAAGCAGTAAGGAATCAACACTAGTCAATATATTACATATTGTTATCTTAGAAGTAGTTGTTCAAGTGACAAAATCCAGGCATAAAAAATGATCAGACAATCAAACAATGACAACACAAACTATTCTTTCTGATGAACTAACAGAGAGTTAGTAGTATAGTTATCTATCTTGCATACTTACACATGCATACAGTTATGCATGTATATCTACAAACATATAATCTTTCCTTTCTTTCATTTCTTCTTTCCCCTGTCCCAGCTGTTCTTTAATTTTGAGCACTTTCTTTCCCTTTCCTTATTACAATATCTATTGTACATTTTGGATCTTTTTACTCTTTCAGTTGCCTGCTACATTTTTAATAAGGAATCAGATAATCTCATCCTCACCATCTGGCCATCAGGAGATGCTACTCCTTGAGGAAGAGATGCCAGTGAGGGACCCTTAAAATCAGTACAGTCTCCATTTGGTAGCAGATAATTATGAGAGGAAAGCTATGGGCATCTGTGTCAGCAGGGAGTCAGCATCTTTGGATCTTTGTTCATTGATACGAAGAGGCAGGGAGTGGAGCTAGTGCTAACCATAACTTGTTTCAAGTGAAAATTGCACGGATGGAGTCTTTTCCTTCTGCCTTGATCCAAGACCCACACTTAGGTCACCTGACATGGATTGCTATTGATGGATGGCTGAGTGGGACAGCCCTCTAGTTTCAAGAGTGTTTTTAACAGAGTGACTCTCAGTAAATATCCTCTTTCTCAAATAACTGGCCTCATACATGGTGTCTTTCTTTTTAGCTGTTGCTTAATCGGCTGCTGCCCCTTTATACACTGACCTAATTCCCAGCCACACATTCCACTTAGACTTCTGAGACAGCACCTGCCCAGTGTTGCTGCTGGTGTTAGCTCCACCTTGACTTGTGGCCACTGTTGTTATACACCTGTCTCACCTACAGGTATAGCACAAGCTTTTCACCAAAGGGGTGGCTGGTATGGTGGTTATAACAGAATGAGGCTTGCTGTGACATAGCTGCAAGAATGTGCTGGTTATATCCTGTAAATCAAACACCATTAGAGCAAAGACCCTTCTTCTATGCGCTGCTGTATCTTAGCTCCTAGGTTGCATTTGACTTTCAACTGCCTTCTAGACCAGTGTTTCTCACATTTAATGTACACATGAATCATCTGGAAATCTTGTTAAATGTAGGTGCTGAGGGGAGAAGGTGGGGTGGATCTTGAGATCCTGTATTTCTAACAAGTTCCCAAAAGATGCCCCTCATGTTGCTCCTGTATGGGCCAAACTTTGGAGCAGCAAGTCTTCAAGGCTATCACCTTGAAAGATCTTACATGTGAGTCCAGTGGCTGCCTTTTCGTTCTTTTACTGGTTCAGAATGCACAGATCCAAAGGAGGACAGCACACTCCTTCAGAAGTATATGAGAGAGGTGGAACTCAAATTCTTATGAATTGGTGATTTCCTTCAGGTGCCTGGTAAAATTTAAGCTTTCTTGACTGCCTTGTTACAAGAGGCTTTCAGTCTTTGCTTCTGCCTTCGTATCCATATGGGACAAGATGACACTGGCTTATCTCCCAGAGCATGCTGAACATTCAAGTCAAGGCACTTATGATGAATCCACCGTGCTGTTCCATCAAGGAGAGACATGTGGCAAATAGCCTATGCTTCTGAGTCTACCAGATTCTTTTTCATGTTCCTAAAAGGGCCTGTTTCTGTAATCAGTCACCATGAGGACACATTTCTGGGGGGTCTATATGATTTGCAAATTGCTCAGGGTAAGTCGTGTGTAGTTGTAGTTGTCAACAGGGAGAAACCTCATTATGTTGGTGACCCAAGTCTCCTTGCCTTACGCTTCAGAGGTTGCTCTGGGCCCGAGTGTCCTGCAACAATGATGACAATATATGCTCTCATCAGCATGGAGCTGGTGCTGAGGCTGCAGCCCTGGGTGTGGGGTATCCTATGGGTGTAGTTCATTCAGGTGTGTTCCAAGAATGCAGTGTTAGTCTGGCCTCCCCGTGTTCTGCTTGGTCTTGTCTGATCTCACTCTCCCTGTTTCCTGTCTGTATGATCCCTGGGAGAAACAGATCTAAACAAAAACATAGAGAAGAAAATACTTAGGAGATCAAACCTGCCTTCATAACAAAGCAGGATATTTTACTCTACAGTTGACTCCGCTGTTGTACTTGGACTGGAGGGAAGGAAGAAAACAAAATTGCTTAGAAGACTGCTGCTGGAGGAACACAAGTGAATTAGGAGGTTATTATTTCACAATTGGATGCCTGTGTCTGTACTGGGTAACTGGTTCATGACGAACTTGGCTCCAATTTCCAGCTGGCAGTGGCTTGAATTGTGCTGTGTTTACCTGGTGTCTTTTGGGATTCTGCTTGAGCAGCTGTAAGGAGAGTTGGTTTTTGAGTCTGCCCTGAGAAAGGTTAAAGTGTGGATCTTTGGGCCTCCATGGGGACTAATCCAGTAAGAAGAGAATCAGAGAAAACACACATCACTTGGGAAAGGGAGCCTTTACCAGGATTTTGGTTGTTATTATAGTTACAAATGAAAGTGTTTGAAACTTAAATCTGAATTGAGGCAGCCAGAGGAGAAACATAGAAAGAAATGAATTATTTATTCCCTTGCTGGGGTCCTGGAAATGTGGAGTGGGTGTTAATCTCCTTTGAACAGGAGCCTCTGGTCTGGGCTTGAAGTCTTCTGTGCAAGATCTGACCTTATCTACTCCTGGCCAGATACCTTGGCTTTCATTAAATTGCCTTGAGAATAATCCAAATAAGACCCTTTACCTTGTTACTCAGAGGGAGAATGTGAATATTTACCTAGCATGTTGCCAGCGGAGTAGAATGTGCTTGTGTCTGTGATTTCTTTTAATCCTACAATTTTCTAGTAGATCTAAAGAGAGAAGAAAAGCAGAGGAAGAGCTGATGCTGCCAGGAGGATGGTCTATTGGGATTTGGGGATCCAGTACTGATTTTCTGTGCAATGATCTGGAGCCAGATGTGTGCCAGTTTGCTGAATCTGGGTAGCTATCCATCAAGGAGCTTCTGTCGTCCCCATTTCACGGATGGGGAAATTGAGGTTTAAAGAGATTCAGTGTCTCACTTTCTATCACCCAGTACTCTTGCTGGGATTCAAGCCTTGGGTGCTGTTCAACACCCCCCCCCCCCCTTCTTGAGCTCTTTGCTTTGCTGCTTTCCATCTGTTTCAAGCAAGTGGATGTAATGAAGACACTGCAAGACTTCTCCACGACAAGCAATGGAGAAGTAAACAGTTGAGGGTTGCAAGTACCTGTAAGAAACAGAACAAAACCCATTCTTTATAAAGAACTATTCTTTGTCCTTTTTTTTTCTCTCCTCTCCTATCACTCAGTTTCTTTTTGGGTTCATAACTATTCGTAGGTGTACATTTTACATCTCTCTCTTTCTCTTACTTTCATCTGCTCTTTAGAGAATGTGAGCTTTATTGAAAAGATCCCCTTAAGGCTCTCTGTTAGATTTAGTTTATTCTTCTTGCTAAAACATTTCTAAGGCAGTTGCCTAGAGCAAGTCATGGTAGTTGTAGATGCTTTTTATATTTGTCTTTAGTCATCAAGGTGGGGTGTCTTGTTTCATGGAAGAGAAGGAGGGGCTGGGTATACCTCTTCCTCAGATCATTTTGAATTTGCAAGACTGCTAAACTACTGTAAACAGGGGATATGCTTAAAAGGGCCTTGCCTCTTCACGGTCTATTTGGAATTCAAACAGTTGGTGGTTCTCTTTCCAAACCCACTTGCTGGATACCAGAGACTTGGAGATCATATTACTTGATAACCAAGAGCTACCTCCCTAATAGATACCTGAGCACAGAAGAGGGAGGGCTCTGAAGGTTGTATAGTAAGGGGACATCTGGTACACACTCACTACTTTCCACCTTCAATAAAATCAGAATCAAACTTCTATTTCTTCCATGCTTCTCATTCCTTCTATCATACTATCCTCAGTCAACAGAGCATACTTGTTCTTTTAATGAGATCTTGAATTTCACTCTAAACCAAGAAAAATTTATTGAACCTCTGTGAGTTTTTAGATATTGGGGCTATAGCATAAATGAGGTAGGTCTAGTCTTTGTCTTTTGTATGCTTAGGATTCTTTGGGAAAGACGGTTGCCAAATGTGTAATCGGGGAAGCCAAGTGTATTAGGGAAAAAAGGCATACAGCTTACTCAGGATGCACACCTGGTTATTTGGAGAGGCGTTATCATGATTTCTAGATTAAAATATTGTCCCCTTTCTCCTGCTGCTCCATGAAAATGCACCCTGGAGCCTATGTGCTCCAATGGATGTATTGCATTATTTTGCAGCCTTATTGAATTTCTCTTTGTTGCCTGATTATGTCTGTCCTGTTACCTGTCTTGATATTTTATCTTCTATGGGATTTCAGACAAGTGTTTGCTAAGTTCCATATCCCATATGCTACTCTCCTGAGGCAAGACTTTTGATGGCCAATCCCTTTCCTTAGATGATAAAGTCCCAACTCTTTAGCCTGGCTTCAGTCCTCCAAAGTATGGCCAGACTTCAGCTCCTATCACACTTACTGAGACTTTGCTAGAACAGACTTTGCTAATCCATGACCCTTCCATATCCCAGGTGCAGCCTTATCTCTGGGTCTCAGTTCATGCTTCACCTTTTATCTTGGATATCGTCTCCATTTCTAGGCATGTGTTGAAATTTGATTTAATTTCACTCCCTCTGTGACATTTTGCCTATCTTAGCTCTTCAGAATGCCATTGTGTTTTCTCCCTGTGTCAGTCAGTGACCTCTTTTTTTATTTTAAAATGAAAAAAGAACAAAAACGGTGATACAGAATTTCAAAACAACATAATAGATTAGCAGTGGTTAATATATTGCATATTGTTACTGTCAAAGTAGTTGCTGAGATTACAAGGTTTAGATGTGAAAAAATGATCAAACAATGAAAACACAAACCATTCCTTTTGATGAACTAACAGAGATTAGTAGTATAATTATCTATCATATATAATAATCTTTTATATATAATCTTTTCCCTCTTTTTTCTTCCTTTCTCTCATCCCAGTTGTTCTTTCTTCCAAGCAGTTTCTTCCCTTTCCCCTTCACAATATCTGTTGTACGTTTTGTTTACTCTTTCAGTTTTTTACACTAGGGAGACAATATCATGTTCACACATGTGAGTCAGATTTATTTCACTTATAAGTATGGTCTCAAGTTGCATCCATTTACCCATAAAAGCCTTGAGTTTATCCTTCTTTATAGCTGAGTAATACTCCATTGTATAAAAATAACACATTTATCCGTTCTGTGGTTGATGGACATTTGGCTTGTTTCCAAGATTTAGCTATTACAAACTGTGCTACTGTAAACATGGGTGCACATATATCACTGTGGAATGATGTTGACCTATACTATCCCTTTCTAAATTTTATGTCCCAGCCTACATATTTCATCCATCAGTCTATAAACTCTTGGAAGTTAGTAACCTCATCTTTTACTCTTCATGCCCACTATAATACTTCTATAGATAGTTGCTTGATGACTATGCAATGGTAGGTTAGCTATACAGACAGATACTTGATGGTTACAAATGATAGGTTAGTTGTACAGATAGAAGCTTGATGGTTATGAAATGACAGTTTGGTTTGTACAACTAGTGTTGTACAGTATTTAACACAGTGCCAGCCATGACTACATAACCAAGGGATGGGAAATAAATAGGGAAAGAACTCAAGGAATTAAAAATGAATTTAAAATTTTATACATCTTCCCAGATTTTACCCTATAAGCACAATACAGTTAGTAATTTTGTTTCTGTGGAGAATAAAGTATAAGGTGGTATGGGGCTAGAAACATAGAATGTGTGTGGAGAGGAATAATATAACTGGAGGTGAGTTAGAAAGGAAAGAAAACAGACCCTAAAATGACTGTCTGGCACGTGATTTGAGGAGCTCTGAATTTCGATCCTGCCTGTGTTTCTGATGGTGGAGGCTGGTAAGCCATTGCACACCTACAGCCTCATTTGTGGAGGGAGAATTAGAACCCTGACTTGCCTGCCCTAGGTGTACTGTGAGATCAAATGAAAGAACTTTTTAAATGGTAAAGTGCATTATGAATGAAGGGAGTAGTGTTACTATAAACAGTATCATCATCATTTATCTTCTGAGTCCTCCCAAAGCCACACTGTGGCAGGGGAATAGATCAATGGATAGGTCTGTTGTGACAGGCAGGAAGAGCCCAGACTGGAAGGAGCCTGTGGTCAGATCCTGCAGGCCCCACAGTAATGTGGCTTCTGTACAGATATTCTTAAATCAGGAAGGTGCTTCCCTAAAGGGAAGGTGCATGGGCCCTGACCTGGCCTGAGACAAGTACAAGTGGGAGCCCAGATCCAGAGGCCTGGTGATCACACACAGTTACTATAGCTACTGTAGTCGGGTTGCAGAATGTCAGTGTGAGTACTGGAGCTGACAGACTCTGAGCTGTGGTCTCAGTTATGTGCTTATCAGGCACGAGTACTTTCTTCAGATGTAACACTGAGTGCTTTATGGCCACAATTCCACTTCATCCTTGCAACAACACCAGAAACTGTATATATAATAGTTTGTAGTATTATCCTACTACAGATAAAGGGGCCACATTTAAGCTGTGGAGTTGAGTCCCAAGTAACCAGCTAGTGTGAGACAGGAGCTGGGATTGGAATCCAGGCCTGAGTTCTTTACTGCTATGCTCAGCTGCCTTCAACCTTTTGGAGCCTGAGTCTTATCTTTATCTGGGGATAAACCTGTTTACCATATGGGGTCTCAGAAGCTGGTGGGAGAATGCTGCAGAGGTACTGTGTTCACTGCAAAATATCTGTGGTATATGCAGATATTCTCAGCACCTACTCACACCCAGCATTGTCAAGGGTGCTGGGACCCTGTGGGGGATCCGACAGCCAAGGTGCCTGCTCGCAGTGAGGTATGTTCTGTCTATAATCTGCTAACAGAGGAGCTGTCAGAAAGTGAGGAGGAAAGGAAAAAAGCAAAAAATGAAAGACACAGCAATCTAAAAATGTTTTTATTTTCAGAAAAGAAGAGGTCATGTTAGTGGCTTGCCATTGCCCTTTAAATCCACCTTCATTCCCAAGTACGGATAACAAAGCCAAATTAACAGATTAAGGAATGTAGGAGATTTACAAAGACAGTTCAACAGAGAAGAGCAGAGAGTGCATTTAGAAAAGGACAAATCATGTCAGGACATTCCGATCACTCTAAAAATGAAAATCACAGTTCGAGGAGGTGAGAAGTATGCAGTGGATGTAATATATCTAGGTTTTAGTAAAATCACTTGGAAGAGAAATGGCTTGAAATCTTGCCTGAGAAATTATTTCAAATTGGCCGAGGGGAAGTCATGTCACTCAGAATAAGAACTGGCTGGAAGCTGGGAGTGAAGGGTGTAATGATAAATGGCCATAGCTTTCAGGGTGTGATGGGGTCAGGTGAGAAGACCCAATTTAGCCATCATCACTTAATGATCTGAAAAACAACTAAGCTCCTGGTTCATATGTGATGCTAAATTGGGAGGTGTCATGGTAATGGCTCTCAGAAGGAAGCATAGTATCACAGAACTGTAGTCAAGGTCAGGAGGCTGAGGCAGCAGGAACAATAGTGGAGGGTACAGGCAAGGACAAATGAGGAAATTTCTTTGGAAACAATCTGCAACCATTGAGAGCTACGCATGATATATATCAGGACAGAAATGAGACAAAGTTTCAAGGTTGCTCACTGATTTACCTTTCCAAATGTGAGCTCACCACAGGAGTGACAAAGAAAAGTATGTTTTGAGGGGTAGGAGGACTTCAGAGCTATGCTGGGTATTTTGCCAGCCATGGACCTAATCCTGTAGGTTGGGTCTCTTTCTCCCTCTTCAGTTTGATCATCTTAGAGGCAGAAGCGTTCTGCTTTTCAGAGTGTACTAACCTATTTGAAAGCTTTTACACTGCATGTTTGTATTCTGCCTCTATCAATTAATCTGCAAAGTGGGAACAATCTTTACTTCATGAATTTTATGAAGATTAGTTAAATACGATGTGCCAGTATTGTGTAAGTGCTTGATACATATTAACTGTTGTTTTCATTAACATTTTTGTCATTGTCCTCAATTGGCCCATGTGTACATTCTGTACCTGATGGAGTTTAACAGCTTAACCAGGTAATAGTCTTTCTGGGTAAAATAAGGGAAGAAACATGTAGAAAATGATTTGAAAACTACTGGTGAAGTAAAAAGATCATAGGGCAGAGGGTGCAGGTTCCTTCCCAGGCTCTACTGTAGGTGACACTGAATGAGTCACCTCACCTTTCTGCCCCTCTTTCCATATGTACAAACATCTGTGGGCTTGACCGGATTATTTCTGAAGTCTCTTATGTCTTGGGAAGTTCAAAATTCTGTACAAATATAGAAAGTGAATTGAGTGTTGTTATTCAAATTGTCATCTTGGAGCATAATTGCTAGCACATCTCACTCTAGACCAATTCTCTATCATCAGTTACCACCTTGAATACACTTTCAGCATTGAAAATCCTTTATTCCATAAATTCCCTTGATCCTGAGCTATTTAGAAAGGTTGGAACAATTGTCAGTTTCTAGTAAGAGTCTTGCACAGTAGTCCAAATATCCATCTGCCTAGGGCGTGGACTGATCAGCATTGTGTTATTGGGGGAAAGTGTGCTATGGAGGAGCCAAAGGCACAGGGACCAAAAGAAGGGTTTCTCATTGACCTGGTCATGCTTCATGCCTTTACTTAGGGTTCTTGTCTGCTTCTGGCCATGGCATGTGTGGAGAGTCATGTCAGAAGGGTACCGTATTACAGGGTTAGTACCGTGAGGGTCCTCTATAGAACAGTGAACTAAAAAGAAGAGTTGGTCTTATTTTCCAGACTGGAATGACTAACATGTTCACTTCTGGATTTCTCAGAGAGTAGAGTGGTGACAGGTTGAAGGGCAGTTGCAAGTCCAGCTGATGTTTCCTGCCAGGGAAGCGCATCGGCGGCAGTATGTGAGCCACAAAATGGCCAGCGTTTTTCTTTCACTTTCCAAATTTCTCAAGCATTTGCCTTAGGGTCCACTCTAAGCAGAAGCACTCAAGTTAAGGAATTCTGAAAGGTGTAATTGAGCCTATCCAAGATGACAAATTACAAAGGCGCTACGGGGTGTGGGTGGATGGGGCTCCCAACTTTCTGGATCAGTTGCCCAATGGACATTGGTGGTTGAGTTAAAGCTGTTTCTCAGGGTGGGGTCCCTTTGGTCTTCTAGCAAATTCTTAAATGCTCAGGTGGGAACCAATAGGAAAGAGATTTGATTCATGTTCCCTGGGGTGAAAGACTTTAGTTGCATCAATCATCATTAAGCACAGCAACAGATTCAGCTATTTGATGCAATAGAAGTTGATTGGCATAATTAGTCCCTGTAATAGAAATAAAAAATTAAGCAAGAACTTATCTAGGGGAAATAATATTTAAAAAAAGCTAACACAAGTGTAGAGGCAACTATCCAACTGCATTTGATCACCCATTTATTTAGTTATTCATTTCACAAATATTTGTGTTCAGCATAGGCTCATTTATGGACTAATCAGGGAGATGATGCCTAAATATCCATATCAATTTTTCTTCATGTCAAGAATTTTCCAAATGTATAATTTTAGCCCAATGTGTGTAAAAGTATGCACAGGCATAGAAAGGCCACGAGAGTAAGAATACAGGTCTCTCTAGGCAAAGCAGGTAATCACCTGCATATAAGAAGATGTCTCCACTCTTGAAGATCTTATAGTGTAGTGGAGGAGTTGACACAGATACAGAGCAAAATTCTATCGTTTAACTGCAGACTTGGGCTGCAGAGGACACACAGCAGGCATTGGGGTGGGGATGGGGACAGGATTCAGTCACATATTCTCCGTCACAGCGTTGCAAACCAGAGATCCTTTTGTGCTCACCCCAAAAGTGGCACAGTTTTTAAAGACTTGTCTTTTCACAGGAAGTAGTGTGTTTGGCAGGGGACTATTTTGCAATCTTTGCCTTTGTCTACAGTGTGTTAAAATAAGAGAGCTTCTGATTCATAGGAGTTATAAAAATAATATAGTAATTACAAAGTTCACTTTCGTGACTCACTTTGCTCCAAATCATGGTGATCTATAGGGAAGCCTTCTCTGAGTTAAAAACCCACTTGCTATTTGTGTTTTGAAAGTGTCAATAGGTCTAAGATTTCGAGGTTGAATCATTCTGCAGCGTGAGGTCTGGGAGGGGCAGAGGGAGGTAGGAGCCTGGAGAATGACCATTTTCAATGTTTGCATAGATCTCTTTAAAAAACTAGGAAACAAATTGGCTGGTTTGTCATGGTTACCTCATGTGTAATGCTTGATCACAGAGTACCTTGTTTTTGATTTGTATTTATTTTTCTCCCTCCTGCTCCTATCTAATTGCCCTCTCCAGAATGGAGGCTTCCACTGCCTTTTGGCTTCATTAACGGCTTTCATTTTCATTAAGAGCTCTGCACTAATGGACTGTTTTAAACGCGCAGTTGTTTCTTGCAGTCACTGCCAAATGACTCTCATCCTACTGGCAGTGTTGTGCATTAGGCCAAAAAGAAGGACAAGGGGAGCCAGTGAGAAGGAGAGATTTCCAAACAGGACGAACTCCTACCTTGGTGCTTCAAGTTTCTTAGGGAAGTTGGGATGAGCAGCTGGAATTCTACAAGTATTTTTTGCATATTCTTTAATGCTTCTTGGTTGACAAAATAGAAGGAAGGCAGTAACAGCTTGTTTTTCTTATGATATTTTGGAATTTGAGGCTTGTTGAAAACAAGACTTGCATAAACCTCTTAAGAACAAACAATGGCAAAATATCAACCTTGTTCCAAATACTCACACATTGGTCATTACTGTAGTGAGTTATGAGCATAAGAACAATTGATGACCACTGGGTTATACTTGATGTATTGTCCATCATGTACAATGGCAGGCCCGGTGTCGATGGTTGAAGAATTTGATTTCTTTATGAAGTGCGAGGTGGAGGAGCGGGGTAGTCTCTATTCTTACTGTCACAGTTAAACAGATCATATTTTAAAATCTTAGAGATTTATATGAGCTTACTGATAATTAACTCAAGCTCTTCTCTCTTATATTTTCTTAATTCAATGAGAGATTAAGTAATGAGTGTAATCTGGGTGTCAGCCGGGGCCACCCTAAGTTTAGGAGATTTTGTTAAGCTTGATAGGAGGCTGGATAACATCGCCCTATGAGAGTTAGAGCCTCAGACTCACCTCTTACCTCTTTCCCATTCTCTTTCTCATTCATCCTGCTCCAGAATAAAAAAAAGATACATATTCTTGCATATTAATAAGCCCATTTAGGTTTTGGTGACCTTGCTAAACTCTTCTTCCACTCTAGTTCCTTTCTCAAACAAATGCAAATCTTTCTCAGATGTCTTATTGGGAATAAAATTTCCTCCATGAACCAAGAATCAACAAATAGATCATATAAAAAAATTTTACCAGCTACTCCCTCAGACAGTGGATTAACATCTAGAATATATAAAAAACTCAGGAAAATAAATTGCCAAAGATAGAAGATTCAATAAAAAATGGACAATCAAAATGAAAGGATACTTTATAGAAGAAGAAATACAAATGACCATTAAATACATGCATAAAGTCCAGCATCTTTGGCCATTAGAGAAATGCAAATCCAAACAACACTGAAATTCCACTTACTCCAGTAAGAATGACCATTATCAAGGACTCAAAAAACAACAAATGTTGACAGGGATATGGAGAAAAAGGAATATTTATCTATTGTTCATGGGAATGTAAACTAATATAAGCACTTTGGAAATCGGTATGGAGATTTCTCAAAAAACTGAAAATAGAAATTCCATTTGACCCAGCTATACCTCTCCTGGGTATCTTCCCAGGAGATAAGCTAAGCTTGTCATGCTACAGTGATACATGAATACCCATATTTATAGCAGTGCAACTCACAATAGCTAAATATAGAAGTGGCTTATGTGCACATCAAAAGAAGAATGGACAAAGAAAATGTAATATATATATACATTGTAATATATATAGCAGTAATGTAATATATAGCAGTAATGTAATATATATATAGCAGTTTTATATATATATAGCAGTACTGTTCAGCAGGAGTAGTACTTGAACATTTGAATTATTTGTAGGAATGATAAATTTGAGTCATTTGTTAGGAAAATGGATAGATTTTGAGAACATAATATTAAGCAAAGTAAGTCAGTCACCAAACGCTAAATACTGCATGGTTTCTCTAATATGAGAGGCTAAAAGCAAAACTAATTTAAAGAGCAAGATAAAAGACTCATGTTCAGAGTCAGGGAGGTTGACTATGTATAGATGTAAAGGGGACCTGAGGAAGGAGGGAGAAAGGAGGACAGGTTGAGGGGAAGTAGTAAAAATGACCAAGATGCAATGTGTGTATGTATCAAACTCCTGAGCAGAATATAAATACTGTGGATTACAAACATATACTGTACTAATAAAAATTTTCAAAAAGTAAAATTTCTCCAAGATATTACATTAGTATCACAGCTGGTCTAAAACTCAGGTTTAAAATTTTCCAGTCAATGTTCTTTGCATGGCAGTGTTTATCTGCTTTAAATAGATATGTTGTGATATCAAAGCCATCACCATATAATGACATACTTGTGTTTTGTTTGAATTTTCCATGTGTGTTGCATTTTGTAGGAAGGAGCAAAGATCAGCTAATATTTGATAAGAACTAAGACTTGATGTTTTAAAGTTTTTACCTTAATGAAAGTCTTTGTGATTAGGTATTTCTTGTATGTATTTAATATTGATATTAATGTTATAAACATCTTTGCAAGTGAATTGATAACATATACAAGTTTGCTAGCAGTTCTTCCTCTTTTTAAATAAAAAATATCAGTAAACTTCCTAACATTCCTCATTTTATGTTCTCATATCATTTAAACATTGGCATAAGCGTCTATTTGCTTTTGTGTTTGAAAATGCAAATTCCAAAGGGTCAGGGTTCTGACTCTTGTACTTTATGCAGGGCATTGCATTTTGCTCATTGTGAACCTATAATGTCAAATAATAACCACAGGATTTACAAAGCCCAGTTTGAGAAAGGTCACCAAAATATATAAGTTGTCTTTGAGAGTTGATACAGTAGGCTTGGAGTGAGAATGATTAAATCTTAAACCTTCCCTAAAGTTTGGAAAAGCTTGGCTGGATTTGAGTCTTAAAGTCACAGGAATTCTCAGCATCCTTTGAGCATTATGTCCTCCTTTTGGTCCAGCAAATGAGTCCTACACCCTCCCCTCTGAATGAATCCAGGGCCTTCACACTCAGTGACATACCCAGCGTCTTTTTCTGTTTTCCATTTTGAGATAGCATCTTGCAAATTGCCCAGGTTGAGCTTGAACCTGAACTTCTGATCCTTCTGCCTCAGCCTTCCAGAGTGCTGGGATTAGAGCTATCCACTGGGCTCTGAGTACTCTATAAAAAGTAATGTTTTTTGTCTTTGAGGCCCAATATTGTTCTCATTGTTTTGCTTTATTCTGATTAATGTTTTTTGCTCTAGTTCATATTCTGTTTTGATTGGTTTTATTTATTTCTTTATTTATTTGGTTTGATTTTACTATACCTGATGGAATGGTCAACTATTGTGAAGATAACAAGATACACTATAGTAGCTAATGTTTTCCTAGTATCCTGCTTTAAAATTCTGTACCAGTTCTACTGCTTTGTTTTGAATGACTTTGTTCTGTTATGTTTTGTTGGATTTTACTATCTTTAAAATAAAATTAAAAAAACAAGAAATAAAAAAAACAACAAAAGTCTGACCTCATCAGTATTTAAGACATGCCCTCTGGGATGGGGGAAGATACTTGAAATGAAACGTTGGATTTGAAATGTTCTATCATGTACGCATCACAAGGTACAGAGAGGCACTGCGTGTGGTGCCCCACCCTTGGCAACATCAAGAGGCAGCGTGTTTACCGAATCTTTGAAAAAGCTTTATTCCCAGAAAGGACCAATTACAGCTGAATGTAGTCCAGAAAATTGTGCTTGAAGGCTACCTCCTGGAACAGGTAGTCTGCAAGATCCAGGATTTGTGGGCTGAGGAAGAAGTGCCGTTCACGTCCAGGGAAATGGCTGGTGAGTTAAAATCATCTGAAGGGCAGTGACTGGCATCCTCGAGACTGGAGAGCCTGCAGAGAATGAGCAGTTACCCTAGGATGCATCTGAACACAAGCATTTGATTACTCCAAAGAAGCATGATATTGTCCTGCGGCCTGGCATCTCACCGTGTTGCTCATCCTTCAGTGGCTGATTTTACAGGTGACCTTAAAGCAACAGTCACTTCGTTATTGCTAACCAGGCCAGTTAGATGAAATAACAGTGGTTCATTTTATCTCTCATGTTCAATGTGGAGAAATAACCATGAACTTTGGAGCTTGCTCGGCAGACTGGTTAAAGCCCTAACTCTCCTTATTAGCTGTGTGACTCTGGGCAAGTCATTTAACTTCTCTGAACTTCAGTTTCCTCATTTATAAGGGTCATAAGAATGAGGACATCATCGTGGTGTTTTAGAAGTCAGTCAATTAGTATGCAATCAGCAGCTCAGAGAGTACCCAGCACAAGGCAAACTTTCAATAAATGCCTCTTTCCTTATTTCCTTTTAATTCATTACTTCCTCCTCCATCATTTTCTTCTCTGCCGCAGGCCCATCCTGAGCCACATTTTCTCAGACCTACAGTCTTAGTTTGCTGTCACACTGCTTGTTTTTTGGAGATGGTTGACAAAGGCTATAAGTATTGTCTAATCCAAGTGTAAAGCCTATAACCCCTTAGAGGCAGCTTTGAAAAATTGAAAACTTATTATGACTTAAAGGAATGAATCTCTAATGGTGGAATGTCTGGCTCCTGGCATGCTGGCATGAGAGGCAGCTTTGTCTGGAGCCCATTCCATCCTGATTTGCATCTTACAGTTTTCTGAGTATTTTTGCCCTTTTCTTCACATGGTCTTTGTCTACCTACTTGGAAAGTTGGCCTGCATATCAAATGGAGGACTCCCCAGGCCTGCTTTAATCAGGTCAGAATAACTCACAGCTGCCATGCCAGGGTTCTGTGTGCCAGTGAGATCATGCACAGCTTCATTAGGAAGTTTACTATACTGGGCCTTTCCAGAGGCTGTGCTTCCTGATTTGGTCCCTGGATAAATTTGCAAGTGCTAATCTAGTTGTTGCTGGAGGGCATCCAAACCTAAGGCAGGATGATTCCTCCCTGGGTTGTTAGGCATTAGATTGGCAGGGTCTTGGACTCTGATAAATTCTGTAGGCCTGACCAGGGCTGGTCATCTAGCCAATTGCAGAAGGAGGAGTTGCTGGGAGCAGTTGGTCAGGGAAGCCCATGATGCCAGTGCCTTATAGGATTTATATTGTGGTTACCAAGCATGAATTTTCCAGAGATGCAGAGTGCCTACTGTGTGCTGGACACCCTTCCAGGCATTGTGGATGAGTCAGAAGTAAGGTAAACAGAAACATTCCTGCCTTTGTGGGTTTACTACTTTACTGGGATGAAGAGAAAAGCACAATGAATAATAATCACAGTAAGTTTATTAGGTGAGTGGGTATGTAGGTAGGTAGGGGAATGCATGAAATAACTTGAGAGATAGAGAGTTGTGCTCTACTGGGAAAAAGATAAAGGAGAAGAAAGTTAGGAGGGTAGGTGAGAGATGAAATATAAATTCATATAAGATGTAAGAGATTGTTCTGAAGTCAGGATATTTGGATATTTGAATGAAGATGATATTAGAGTGAACAGACAGGTCAGTAAAAATGGACAGCAGCTAGTTGAGGTGCACAGAGGGACACATCCGATCTGCTTTGATGGCTATTGTGAGGAATTGAGATTCTGCTTCTAGAGAAATAGAGTCAGTAGAGGGCTTTGAGCAGAGAATCCCACTACATTTTCATAGGATTCTTCTGGCTTCTGTGCCATGAAGGAGGTTAGGAAGGAAGCCAGGGACCAGTTAGCCTCCTGTGGAATTTCAAGTGAGAGATGGGGTGTCTGGCCCAGGATGGGAGCAGTGAAGGGTAGGAGGGGTCATATTCTCAGTGTATTTGGAAGGAAGAGCCAACAGAATTTGCTATTGGATTGGATATGCTTGTGAGAAGAGAGGAATTAGTGATGACCCTCAGGCCTTTGCCTGGAGCAACAGGAAGGAATATACCAACTTTCTCTGGAGGAGGAAAGACTGGGGGAGGAGGCCAAGCAGGGGAAAAGCAGGAGTTTAGCTGAGTCCTGTTAACTCTTAGATCTCCACACTTGGTGTGACATGTATTGCAGTTGCAGTTAAGGGGAAAAGGTCAGGCTAGACATAAAAATTTGAGAATCATCAACATACAGATGGTAGTTAGTTGAGAAGCTTTGCAGAATCACTTCTTCTTAGTGAAGTTTTTCTATCTTGGACAGATGCATGATCCTGAAGGGTACATTTGGGTGAAGCCTCTAGCCTTAGCTCCCCACCCCAACTTTCTCCACCTGTCTCCAGTGACTTTTGGTATCTTCAGAGTGAGGGCCTGCTCCTTAAGGGGGATTCAAGACAATTTCCTGGAATTTGGAGAATGAGTTAACTCTTCTGTTTTTCCTTGATCTTAAGTTTTGTATATGTGTATGTCCATTTTGTCATATTATTTACAAAATAAGCTTTCACTGAGGATGCATGATTAAAAACTTGTTATTAACAAGGTGGGAGTTTTAAAAAGTATGTAGATCACTGCCTGAATGAGGAGGAGAGGGAAACTTCATTAACTTGGCACTCTAAGTACAATTTTTTTGGGGGGGGGCCCTGTTGGAGTAAATTGGACAAGCAGCTTGCCTCTTGCAGACGAGCTCCTTTTTGCAGGAGTCCACCAACACTTGTTAAAACACCTACTAGGTCCAGATAAAGCAGTAGGGATTCTTGGCAACTCTGGAAAGTTGGAGCAAAGAATCATTTTCCATAAAGGGAAGAGTTATGAAGTTGGGTTGAAGGGGGGCACTGGGTGGGATCCTTTTCAAAATCCCTGTGGACTATCAGATACCCAGACTCCAACAGGGAGAGTTCACTCCAAGCTCCCACCAAGGCCCTCTTCTCTAATTTCAACCCTACCTCACCCCATGGAATTCTTGATTCGAACCTTACAACCACTCTCAAGTCCTTCTGAGTTTCAGAAAACACTCCTCTAGTCTTCAGTTATACTAGAGATGATAAAACAAAAACAAAACAGGTGGTGTTAAGTGGTGGGCAGAGGCTACCTTGCTGCTGCATTTCTTTTTTTCTTTTCTGCTTTCCTAGGCTACCATGTTTCACCCATTGTCTAAGGTGCTCAGGCAGTTAGTCAGCTCTTTTAAATCATTAGCATCTTTTCATATGTCTATATTGTGTAATTTTTCACTCTATTGTGTATGTATTTTGCAGTACTGGGAGGTTGAACCCAGGGAGAAGTGAGCTACACTCCCAGCCTTTTTTATATTTTTGAGACAAGGTCTCACTGAATTGGGTACTTGTGATCCTCCTGCTCCAGCCTTCCCGTAGCTGGGATTATAGGGTTTCTCAAGATGCACTGTAAAACCTTGCTGATCAGAACTCTGCCTCAGCTGCTTCAGAGTCCCTTCCCAACATATTCACTCCCTGACTGCCTTTCACCTGGTAGGCATTTAATAATGACTGATTGATTACCAATAGCATTAGTCCAGAAGCTTCAACTCACCAATAAAATAGAATTAGAACATTAAAACAGTTTATAATAGTCAAAAGGAAGGCAGCTTTAACCTCCTCTCTTTGCCCTTTGTCATCTTTTAGGTTGCTGAATGTGATAGGGAAGCATTGCCTGCGTCTCTTGGGGGGTCCAAAAAGGTCTCCTGATCTTGACAGATGTGATTTCAGAGACTGAAGCACTCTCTCCATGGAGAGCCCTGTCTCCAATGTGCCATGAAATGTAAATCTGGGAGCCAGGGGAAGGTATGGGCAATCAGGTGAGGCTAATGGGCAAGAGCATGAGTCTAGGGAGAACAAAGCTAAGGGAATCAGAACTCCAATCCTGAAAGTTTTGCCTGGGTTCACACAAGCCTTCCAGCTTTCCATTTATAAAAGAGAACCCCACAAAGTGGACTCAGGAAAATGTGCTTAGGAGCTACGATCTCCAAAATCCAGAGCTCCTGGAATCACTGGGGAAGCAAGTGAAATTCAGATTCTTGGGCCCCCATTTGCAGTTGTTTGACTCAGTAGGTCTGGTGTGGTGGCCTGGGTACCTGAATTTAATAGGGTGGTTTCTTTATTTGTGGATGTAGGTAATTGTAGAGGCCACCTTTTATAGAATTGCAAGCTTTTCCTTGGAGTTGTAGCTGAGGCCAGGGGACCTGAGTTCTGGCAGTAGGTGTGATTGTCATTAATGTGTTAATTTGCCCTTTGCCAGAAGCTGCCTTTTCTCATGCTTCTTTGGTCCTTGGTGAGCTGAAAGCTGTGCGTGCCTCCCCAGTCCTGATTTTTAACATATATATATATATTTCTGTTGTTGTTTTTTGTTTGTTTTTTTGGTACCAGAGATTGAACTCACAACCTTGCACTTGCCAGGAAGGTGCTTGTGCTGCTAAGCTAAATCCCCAGTTTAACTCGTATTTTAGAAGAAAGAAAAGAGATTCCATTTATCAGAAAGTGCTTACTGGGCACCTACTTTATTCCAGTTGTTGTTCTGGATGCCTGGGGTGAACAGGAGTAACAAGCCCAAGACTCTGTCCTCATACAACTCTAGACTGCTGGGTCTCTGTTTGGTCATAGAAGCATCTCATTTCTGAATCTTTAAGACCACTTCAGAACTTTAAATTAACAAGTGCGAACCTGGTGGGTCTCAAGCAGGAATCCTGTGCTCCTCATTCTAAGATAAGAGTAAGAGAATCTGTGAATCTGTGATGTATGTCAGGTGTCTCTTACATTAGAGGTGCAACAGGTGGTTCTTTTAATTCCTGGAATTTTCGAAGGGGTAAATATACACATAGGACCACCCTGGTCCTCCCTCTTCTCTGCTCTTTTGTGAGAGCACTTTTGAAAAACACATCTAGGGACAGAATCCTCTTGTGATACTGGTACTGGGACAATGACTTTCTGCAGGGACTCAGGCCAAGGCCAAGTTATTAAATTCTATGGGCCTCTGTCTCTCCATTTGCAAATTTTGGTGTTGTTTGAATCATATCTATATTTATAGCCCAAGTTCTGCTCCAATATTCTAGAACTTCTGATTTTCTTGAATTTACTGGAATTCAGTCTAAGCCCTGGGTTTTATCTGATCACATTTGGTGTCTGCTTCAGTGGTATGTTGAGGTGTGATGCTATGGCCAGTTCCAATTTCCCTTCTGGGGCAGGCATAAAATTTGAGAGTGCAGAGCAAAGAATCAAATGAGAGGGTGATGGCAGATTCCTGGACTGCACAGAGGGAAGTGTGTGACCTCCTTGCCTTTGACCTTGAGTTCAGGGATACTAACTATTATTATACCTCTAAAATTTGGCATGCCAGAGCAAAGTGCTGCTTCACTGTGCTAGCTATGGGTTCTTCGTAAGTATCAGTAATAATAAAGAAGGCAGTGGAGATTATGGGGAAAAGGAAAGGCAATGTTAGAAGAGGCAGATGGGAAGGCTAAGTATCTTTGGGGATGACAAGGTAAATACTCACTTAGGCTTAGGGACTCCTGCCTGCATCTTTGGGAGGGAGCGAAGTTTTTTTGTAAGGGAAAGGAGGTTTAGGTCACTCCTTTAGTACTAGAGATTGAACGCAGGGCTTTCCCATTGAAAGCTACATTCACCGTCCTTTTTTATTTTGAAACAGAGTCTTGCTAAGCCACTAAGTTGCCCAGGCTGGGCTCCAACTTTGAATCCTTGTGCCTTAGCTTCCCAGGGTGCTAGGTTTATGGGGGTATGGGACATCATTCCTGGTTTAGCAAAGGAGTCTTTAAGCCACTGCTAGCTGTGATCCTTTGCACGGGACCCACTCTGGGTTTTAAGGTGGTCTAAACCTGTGTTTTAGGCAGCACACTGGAAATTTTCCCCAATCACTTAAAGTTCTGAATAAAATTTGACTTTCTCACATGCACTACTTATTCTATACTCCTGGAGTTCTGAGAAGGCCAACTGTACAGTATTGATCTTATTGGTCAGGTGGTTAGGGCCATTATTTTTCCTTTGTTCTGATGATGCAGAGATGAAAAAGCAAAGAAGAAATGTTTGGGGAGCAGTGAAGTTTGTAGGAGGGTGGGCTCAGAGTCAAAGTCTAAGATCCTGGGGATCCCTACTGACCCAGTTTTGGGCTGTCATGATGTTGGTGACTTCAGAGTACTCAGTGGGGAAGTGGGCTGGGGTGGATGGAGTGGCGTGTGGGTATTGTGTATTCGTCTCTCCCCTTTGGTGATTAGGTTGTTATTTCTAGTAGTGAGCCAGACCTTTCTATCCCTAAGGAATAAATCATTCCCAGCAGAGTAAATGTCGTCCACAGACATATTTGTGGCTCCCACCAGCGCTGCCCTTTAAGCTGCTTCTCTGTAACATTTCGCTTAAAGCTGCACTACCAACATAATAGCCACTAGCCACACATGGCTATTTATATTCTAATGATTAAAATGAAACAGAATTCAACATTCAGTTCCCCAGTTTCACTAGTCATATTTTAAAGCACTGACAGGCACCTGTATCTACTGGTTAATGTAATGGACAGTGCAGAATTGATAATTCCATGATCACAGAATTTCTACAGGATGGAGTTGCCTTAAAGCCCGGGGAGCCTGGAACCTCCATGTACCTTGGTTTGCTGGAAGGGAAATGGAGACTTTTTCTTTCCAGTGGACCCTCTAGTTGCCACACCCCAAGTCTTGATGACCAACCCAAGAAGGGAGATGGTAACCTGAGTGGTAAAAGGGTGATACTAAACATGGATAGAATAGACCACAGTGGAAAGGCAGAGACAAATCAATACGGGGACAAAGTAGATTAAAAAAGAAATGGAAGCAGAATGCAGGACCAAGAAAAATGAGTCCTTGGGAGTTTTGGGGTTAAAAATCTTAGCCCTAACACTTGCAGGTGCCTTTTCAGTGGTTTCATTCCTGTTTTTATTATTATTTATTTATTTATTTATTTTTGCGGTACTGGGGGTTGAACTCACAACGTCACGCCTGCCGGGGCAGGTGCTTAAACCACTGAGCCAAACTCCCAGCCCTGGTTTTTTGAGGCAGGGTCACACTGTGTAGCTCAGGCTTGCCTTGTGCTCGCGTTGTAGCCCAAGCCGACCTCGAACTCACAACGCTCCTCCTACCTCAGCCTCCCGAGTGCTGGTATTAAAGGCATGCGCCACCACACCCGGCTTCATTCCTGTTATTTTAAAGAGGAGAAAATTTGGTTTCTTAGAGATTTGAGTGACTTTCTCTAGGTGGTGGAAGTGATTAGGCTCTGACTAGAATCCAGAGCTCTTGACTTCGAATTATTCACATTTTGTATGGTACCCTGCTCCCTCTTGATGAAAGAAAAAGAGATAAATATGAACCAATTGGGTCTGTGGCTCTCTGTGGACAAATGTTTGTTTCCTCATCATCTGATAAGAATCCTTATTAGGGCAAAAATAATTCATCTAAGGGTTTTTTGGCCCCATTAAGCCTAGCGAAATCTTCATTGTGATAGAGAGACAATAGTATTTGTTGGACTTCTACTACATAGTATCTACTATGTTGTCATACTACATAGTATCTACTTTTAAATATGTTGTCACATATTGTGTTCCCATTTTAATAGCAAAAGGCACTGATGCTTAGAAAGGTTTGTGATCTTGTTTAAAGTCTCAAAACCAGGAGGCAGTTGGGGCATGGATCTAGGCTCATGCTACTTTACAATGTGGCCTCTGTATCATTCCCCAGCTTTGTAACGAACAGCCTTGTCAGTGATAACAAGGAAAGAGACACAAGCCTTGGAGAGAAGGCACACACATGGTGTCGACTGTGCCTGGGGACGTGAGGTTGGGAAGGGTGTCAGCAAACCCCAGTTCATCCATGCTTAGATGGAAGATTCTTCTAGCTATGTCATGAAGGAGAAAAAACAGTGTTGGGGTGAGGTGGACAAGTAAGGCTGCCAGTTTCTTTGGAATCCAACTTCATGAGCCAAGAAGGGACTGCTTCATTACTATCGCTGTCAGAGAAGAGTGGCCAGCTGATCCTTGCTTTGCATTCATATGGGTCCTGGATCTGGACCCTGGAGTTCCACATAGAAATAAGTGGCCTCATGCAGCCCTTTCCCTCAGACGTTAGAGTGAGGAATATGCTTAATGAAGACGATAAAGGCAGAGTTCTAAAGTTCCCAAAGAAGGTAAAAACAGATGTAGACTACTCAGAAGGAGAAGTTCCTTTTGGCATAGAAAGGAAGAAAACACAAAGGGAGGTGGGAGAGAGATTTTAGACTTTTCCACTTAATCCAGAATCAGAGATGGCTGCCTTCTGCCAGTAGCTTAAATTTATGTAGACAAAAAAGGAGTAAGAGTATAGCTGTTCATGACTTGTACTGGTCCTTCCCCTGGAAGAGAAGCATGCTGTGGAAATCTTATCAAAGGTCTGGTTTGCAGCTGCAAGCCCAGAGGGGCTCTGAGAACATCAGCCACCAGCTTGGCAGGCAACAGAATTGTCTCCTTCAAGATGGCAGATGGAGGACGGAATGCTACCTTTCCCAAAGAGCACCACTCTATCTCTTGTTGGGCCATCTCTGAAGATACTGCCTCATGGCAAGGAACCCTAGAGAGTGAAACCAGGTGTCTACTTTGGGGCAAGGTGAAGTGCGTCAGTTAAGTATTGCTACATTACTTGTAGTCAGGTTTTACAAGGGAAAAAGATTTAATATAGGACACATAATTTATAGGATCATTTTGTAATATTTACCCAAAGAGTCTAACACAAAAGAATGCGGGAGATCTGTCCACATGCTGGAGATCCAAAGAATCTACCTGAGTGCCTGTATCCCTCTGCAATATCCTGCATGAGTCCAAATGAAGACCTGGAGCCCATAGTAATGTCCTCCATGAGTCCAACTGGAGGCCTAAAATCCACAACAATGTCTCATGCAAGTCTGTATAAAGGATCTGCACTGGGAAGGCTCAAAGGTTAGTGATAGAAGTTAGAAAATCTATGTCAGCTGGATGAGGGATCTGTGCCACAAGGCTGAGGGATCGGCACTGGATCCAGGAAGTGATACTTAAGTAAGGATCAGAGCTCCCCTAAAAAGAACTGCAACCATCCTCAGCAACAGTGAGGACCCAAGTTGCTCTGATGATGAGAAGAGCTTAGTTCATATCAGGAAAACCAGCATGACAATCTTCTCTTGGAGAATCAACAGCATATAATCTTTCCTACCAGTTCTCCTTTTATGCTGTTGACAGCAATTCTCAGGTGGGCCTTCCACACCCAAAACCACACTTACTCAGTTCAACTGGGTGTTATAAATTGACCATTAGTTAATCTGCCATAATAACAAAAAGGTTGTTTCCAGCAACGGTTTATTTTTCATGGTTCCCATGATTTTTCCTCAAGTGCTGTTGCTGGGCTCCCTTGTTCAACTCCATTCACCTGGCAGATAGACAGCGCTAGATCAAGGTTTCTGTTGAGAATCTGAGACCTTGGTGTGGACTCTTTAGTTCTCCTCTTTGTGCCTTCTCATCCTCCTGGCCTTTCTCCACAGCTTCTCAAATCAGCAGGACACCCTAGACTTCCTTAGAGCATGATGATTGGCTTTCAAGAGAATGAAAATGGGAATTGTCAGGATCCTTAAGCACCAGACCTGCAACAAGCATAGCATCTGTATGCCAGTTCCAATTGGTCAAAGCAAGCCTAAAGGTCTGGCCAGATTCATGGGGCAGGGAAATAGACTGAACCTCTTTGTGGGAGGAGTAGCTTGTGCACATGGGGATGGGAGGCATTTTTGGCAGGCATATTTTGTGACAAATTGCCATAATACTTCTCTACTGGCTTAGCCCCCCAAAATTATATAAGGCTCTTCATTTGGTTGAGTTGCAGTATTTAGCAAATAAAAACATAGGATGCCCAGTTAAATTTGAATTTTAGGTGAATAATATATTGAGTTTTTATTATAAGTAGATTCCATGAAATATTTGTATATACTTACAATAAAAACTGTTTTTATTAGATATTCAAATTTAACTGGACAGTATGTGTTTTATCTCATGACTTTGGTAACAGTGGATCTCCAACGCAAGTTAAGGATGGGGACTGTAGGATGAAACGGGTGTCTAGAATCTGTCATCCAAGTCTTGAATATTTGGATAAAGCCCCCTAGGGTTTCTTAAATTTTCATTTGTACATAAATTACCTGGAGATCTTGTTAAAAGTCTAGATTCTGATTTAGCAAGTTTGGAGTAGAGCCCCAGGCCCTGCATTTCTAACCAGCTCCTAGGTCAGTTGGGGTGAACGTATGGTATGTGTGCCCCATTAGGCATGCAGAGACATCTTGATGGGCACAAAAGCTAAGTCACTTCAGCAGCTGGACATCGGATATTCCGGTTTAATTGCACTGTTGGCACTTTGTGGTAAGTGGGTTTTGGGTTGCAATTTGGTCACTTGGTCTCTAAAAGGCTCTCCATCACTATCCTAGGAGATTCTCATGCTAGCTATGGACCACACTGTGAGTAATGAGAAGCTAGGTTGGAGAAGACCAAATTGGAACTAATTTTAGCTTTACCGGCCATAGGATCTCCTCAACAACTACCGAACTGTGGTGGTATATCAAGAAAACAACCATGGATAATACAGAAACAAATGTACATGGCTATATACTGTATCAATAAAGCCTTACTTATAAAACAGAGGGGATTTGGCTTGAGGAAGGGTCTCACTTGCTGACTTTTGAACTAGGTGATTCTAATGTGCGATCCCTGGAACAAGAAAGAGAAGGTTTGCGCGGGGTGGGATTCAGAAAGGATTACCCTAAATCCCTCACCACCAAATACAAATTTCTTTCTGTTCCTAATTACTCCAAGTCTTCAGTTCATATCTGGTTCTTTCTTAAAATAGAAAGTCTCTGAACTAGGAATCCTTTCAAATTGATAAACACCCGTTTGTGTCCCGGTATAAGTGCATTTAGGATCACTTCTTGCCAGAGGAGTAGATCAGGATGCTGGATTAGAAGTTGAAGCTACAATTCATTCATTCTCTGGCCTAGGATGGGACAACTGGTCCTTTCCTTATTCTCCATCCTTCAAGTGTGCTTGCCAGTGATGATAATCAAAATACTCGTTTTACCAAAAGGTATTTAGGTGTGTGAAAGAGAGGTCATTTGATAACTGTCCTGGTTAGCCTCAACTGAGAGATTTCCTGGGAAGCCTGACTTTCAAGGCTAACAGCAGGAGAACCTTGGGGAAGCCAGCGCAGAGTGAGGGAGAAAGTCAATGAGCTTGCAGATAACCAATTCCACAGTAATGATTTGGCAGCTACACAACATCCACAGAATTCAAAGGCAGTTACAAGAGTCTTGAGGAATTCCATTTTATTTTACTTGAACTTGAGAGATTCATGCCATTGTGTTTTGGTCAGAGGCATTGCAGGTGACACAAATGTAGGGCTCTGTCTTCTATGTAGGCTGAGAAATCCCACATTTCTGGGCTTTCTCTTCATCGAGGTGCTCAGGTGGCACTTGCTGACAGTGGTGGAGATGGTAAAGGTAATACAATAACAATAATGATTATATGTAACAGCCAACACTTCTTGTGTGCTTAATGTATGCCAGGTAAATTATGTGTTTTACATTTATTCTCTTATTAATGCTCTTCCAGCAATCCTGTTAGCTAGGTACCATTATTTTCTCAGTTTTACAGATAATTAAGTTGCGGTTTAGTGACTTGTATTGATTTATCCCAAGTTGCATAGCTAATATATTGGAGTTAAAACCCTCTAAAGCCTGGGTTCTTAATATTTCTAGAATCTATGGCACCAGAGCCTCTCCTGGTATCTTCGGCATCTAGAAGCACTTTCCTAGTCCTCCTCTGTGGTGGACTGGGAGACAGGCTGGCTAAGTGATAGACATTTTGCTTCACACAGCCTTTTTCCTTATATGCTTAAAAGAAGAAGGGACAGTTGATAACACTTGGATTGTTCATCTCTTTCTCCATTTCTCCTTTCCCCTCTACTTTTTTGTTCACAATCATAGTTTTGCAGGCAATTCTGTAACACCAAAGAAAGTGTGGTGTATTTCAATGGTTCACCAATTGTGATCACTTGGCGGCAGCAACTAAGAAATGTTAGAAACGCAAATTTTTTCAGCTTTACCCCAGTTCTACTGAATCAGCAAGTCCTGGGGGAAGGACCCAGCAATCTGTTGCATGGTAAAATTTGAGAACCATTGGTATGAGGAAAATCACTGTGGATCTCAAGTCAATAGAACCAAGTTGGATTATGCTTCTACTACTTTGGTGATGTTCACATCAACCCCCCACTGCAGTTTCTAAGCCTTTGTTTCTCCTCTATGCAACTTCATAATCTTATAGTACTTTCTAGGGTGGGGTTCAAATAATAGGCATTACTATTCATCTGGAGGCCTCTTCTACATAACCCTGTAGAAACTAATTTTTGTTAAAAAAGGATGCAGCTATCAGCCAAATAAGTAGTTTATCTAGAAGATCATTAGGGTGCTTTCAAATGACTTTGTTGTTGTTGTTGTTGTTTTTGAGGCAGGCTCTGGTTATATAACTCAGGCTAGCTTTAAACTCACTGTGTAGCCCCAGGTTGGTCTCACCTCGAAATCACAGCAATCCTCTTGTCTCAGCCCCCAGAGTGCTGGTATTATAGTCGTGTGCCGCCACACCCAGCCCTTCCAAAATGACTTTTATTTAATTCTTCCACCTGTTCTACGAGATGCAATCGTAAGAAAGCTGAGATTCAGAGTGTTAATGACTTGCCCAAATTGTCACTACTGGTTCAGGACAAAGTTAAAGCTTAAATTCAGTCTCTATTCAAAATCACTAGATCACTGGTTAAAACCAGAGACAAAAGGCAGGAAATGCCCCGACAGCCCTTCTCCACCTTGGCTGCACATTGCAGTCATGTGGGGGAGATTTAAAAGTCTCCGGACCAATTAATCACACTCTGGACGTGGGATCCCAGCTTCCCAGCTTCCACACATTGTAAGACTTCCCAGGAGATTCAGAGGCAGTGAAGGTTGAAGACATGGCTGTAAACTCCCTGGAAGTTCTTTTAGGCACTGATCCTTGATTCCAGCTGCATGTTAGAATCATTTGAGGAACTCTGAAAGAATACCTATGCTTGGCCTCATCCTAGATCACTGAGCTAAGATTTCTAGGGTTGGCAGTTATAATAATTTTTTAATTCCTCAGATTATTCCACTCCCTGGCCTTATGCCATCTATTTGGCTCCAGGCAGCCTTGCTCTCTGTCAAGGTAGAGCCCAACCCTTCCTACTTCATTACTGGACAAAGAAGCACTTGTTGAAAATGTAGGTACATGAGTCGAACTGCAGGTTTTGTCTCTTTTTCATTGCTTTCTATAATAATATAAGAAGTGGATAGCGGAGGATTGTCTTGGAACCACACCCAACAGTCCAGAGAGTATATTGGAGTCTCGTAGTCAATGTGGGTGAACATGTATATCATTCAATATTTACCTTTAGTAGCTATATTTAAGATTCTCTTATAGTGCAAAGTTTCCCCAACAGGTAGCCAAAGCCAGAGGAGAGGCTGAATTTATTAAAATTCCTTAGTGTACTTCCACCATCTCACAGCTTATGCTCATTAACATAACTGAGCAGTCATCTTCCCCTCCTCCTGTGCGTGAGGCTCATACACAAAAGCTGGGCTGGTACCCACATTCAGGATGGAGGAAGCTGCTATTCTAATGAGACTATTGGGGCATCTGATACCAAATCTTAAACGGCGACTAAGCCAAACTTACCCTGTTGTGAAATCCACTCTTCATTGAATGGTGGTATAAGGGCAGTGCAGTGTTTGGCCTCCTATTCCCTGTGTACCTGCTAATACAGGGCGCATCTACCCCTCAAGGGTTTCCCTTTCTGCAGTCAATTCAAGTTCAGAAAAATATTAAATGAATTTTAGAAATAATCCATGTTGTAAATAACTTTTATTCCTGTATATTATGGTCCTATTTTATTATTATTCATGTTAATCTTTTAAAGTGTGTAATTTATAGATTAAATTTTATCATAGGTATATAAGTAGTCACCTGTAGCTCAACATCCTGAAAAATGTGTCATTAGGTGATTTAAATGTTGTATGAACATCATAGAATGTATTCACATAAAGCTAGATGGTTTATCCTACTGGACACCTAGTGTACTTTTATACCACTGGTAATGCAATAAGTTTGTTTACAGCATCATCAGCATAGATGTGCGAATAATGCTTTGTGTCATGATACTGACACACGCATATCACTAGGCAATTAGGATCTTTTCAGGTGCACTATAAGCTCATGGGATCACCCTCGTATATGTATTTTGTCATTAATAAAACAGCGTCACATGATGCATGACTGTATAGAGGAAAAGTGTAGAAAGCCTTCAGTAGTGTCTTTGGATTGAGGCATCTACTGGGTTGTCTTGGAATGTTTTCCCTTGAGACTGGGGGGACAACTATACAGCATTTATTAACATCTGGTCTCCTTGGACCTCCTGGGGATGCTCATTACAAATGCAAGTTCTCAGGTCCTATCCCACTCTTAGAATCTCTGTATGAAAACTGAGCTTGGGAATTCCAATCCCTAGCAAGCTCTTCAGTTTTGTTTGTTTTCTGGTTATTCTTTTAACCTTTCAAAGTATGAGAATCTCTGCACCAATAACTTTGGCATGCCTTAAAATGCCTGAATGCCCACTTCTCAGGAATAATCCACAAAAATACCCTCTGACTATAGAGAATTGTTTTGGGAGGAATTGGATCCAGTGAGTCAAGAGCTAAGAGCATTGTGGCAGTGTCTATAGAGTGTGCAAGGGAGGGTGTGTGCGTGTGCACACACGCCTGTGGCTCAGATGGGGGGAGTGCGGGGGTGGTGGCCTGCTGTCGTCTTTGCTGCTTAGGTATTCATAGCCAATTGCTTTCGTTGTTTCTCACTTTATTAGCTTTTGCCAAGTAGTTCAGCTTTTACTAAGGGCACCCAGGTTTATGGCAGCAATATTTCTCACAGTGTCAGAGATAAAATATCAAGCTAATAACAGACTCCCTGCTAATGTAAATCGCACAAGGAAGGCAATCTTGTTCAGGAGGAAGTTCTACCAGGGAATGCTAAGTCTTAAGGTTTTGAGAAAGCAGTCAGTGGGGTTTTATACACTCTGTGCTTGCTAAGAAGGTGAAATAAATGATTTGTGTTAAGTGGTAGCAGCTGCAGAAAACAGCATTTTCCTACACCTGCCTCTTCCCAAGGGACGTGGGCTCTCAGGGGTTCAGGCAGAGGGCAAGAGGCTTAAGTGTGGGACGTAGGATAAAGCTTGTCTTCTCCTCTCCTCCCCTGCTCTTTTATGCCTCTTCTCAGGCTCAATGGGTATAGAAAACCAATTGGTTTCCCTTACGTGTTATGAAGAGGAACCCATTTCAGGATGATGGGGAACCTGGGAGGTCTCTTGGCAATCTCTGCAATTTCCCCTCTCTCTTCTTGGTTACTTTCAGGCATCTGCTGGGCAGACCTACTGGTGCCACTTGTTGCAACGAATTTTAACAGGACTTGAGGAGAGGAGTTGAGAGTTAAAAAAAAAATACACACAGGAAGCAAAGATGCTGCTTTTCTGGGCGGCATCCATCAGATCCCTGAGGACAGGCCTTGAGTAGTGTATCACGCTTACTCAGGAGCTCTGAGGAGCCTGGGATAGAAGTGCTAGGAGCTTCTGAGATGATGGAACTTTTTTCAAATGAGAGGGGCACCAAAGCTGGGACTCCAGCCTTGGGGAAGGTATGCTCAGGAGAGGGAGGGGCTGCTGGTGTTGGCTTGTGAATGGGATCAAGATCTGTGGTTGCATCCTGAGACCTGAAGTAAGGGCAGTAGGAAAAAGAAAACTTACTGGTGCATTTTCTTCCAGGACCTGTCAGTTCCTGACTGCTCTTCTCCATTGTGAGTCCATCAGAACCAGATGTGCATCTTCCCAGCACCAAACAATGGGACTTCCCCTAGCTTCTGTTTTATTTTATCCTAGCTGATAAGTCCCATCTCAGGACCTTCCCCACCTGGTCCCTGATTTTGAGGTGTACCTTAGTAACCCTCATAATAATATTGGAGAGAAATGTCAGACTCTCTGCGCGTCACTATCCACTTCAGAATTATTTCTTACTGATTCCTTGACAGTTACTGTGGTTCTATGAAATGGGGCAGGCATTAGAGCCTCCACGTTCCAGGTGAAGAAATAGCTCAGAGAGCTGAAGTGGCATTTTGATGATCACACATACAGTGAACAACGAGTGAGATAAGATATGACTTTTGCATCTGTGATGCTTCTAATACCCTGTCTTACCCAGTGGATCTTGGTTCTGTGAGAATACTACAGATAATTTTGCCCAAACCACAAAAACCCACAATTCTCCCTGTCCCAGGAAACACGTGGTGGCTGGCAAAGAGACAGCCCTGAGACTAATTGCCTGCCCATGAGTGGGGAGGGACAGTGGAATCTTCCATCTCTACCCCAGCAGGAGGGAGTCAGAGAGGTGGCAGGTGGGTAGATGCTTGTCTGCTAGATGGGAAAGGAGAAGCAGTTACATGTTTGTGAGCAGGGCAGGAAGGAGGACTTTGCTGACAGCTGGGGTGATGGATGGTGTAGGAGACTACACAGGGCATGAGTAGTAATGTAATAGAGGGTGCACATTACGGGCAATTACAATTTGAATAAGTTATCAATGGACAGAAGTAGAGGAGTAGAAAGCTGTTTTATTAACCCCCTGAAGTTATGTTCCCAGCATTTTGAAAAAGTTTATGAATTGCTGTGAATTACGAGCCTGATGACAAATGCCGATGCTGGGAGAATCCCTGATTGCAGCTTCTGTAGCAGGCAGTGTTTTATGGGGACAATTTAAAACAACAGTCTTGTGTATTTTAAAACATCAAAGGAGGAAGAAAAAGAAAATGCTTGGGGAACCCAGTGAATTTACCTGCCTGTGAACAAACTTTGCTATAAATCTTGCCTATGATTTTTCAGTTTTCCTCTGTTTTTCTTCTTTTGATATGTTGCATTTCTCCAGGCTCACTGCCTGGGGCTAAGATGTGTCCTGTGCATTATCCCAAGGAGGGTTTTGCCAAGTTGCTGCCTGGATGAGAATAAAGTTCCAAATAGAGATAATATATAACTGCTTTCTAAGCTGTTGCTGTGTGGAAATCTCTCCTCTATCCCTTAATATTGCAGTTTTAGACTGCAAAAGGCACATATTCCTTCCTGAGAATTCTGTTGTCCTCTAACAGACTCCTATTCTGTCCCAGGTAACCCTCTGATCATTTGTTGTCTCCAGTACCAAACTGGAGCTCCCAGAAGCCTCCATCTCTGGAGCTTTAGAAACAGTGTTCAGCTTGGAATCAGGAGAAAGCTGGCTGTATTTTGAGATCTATCACAGACTGGCTGTTTACTTAGTGTACCACAGAATCTTAGAGTATCTTTCCCATTAAAAGGGAGGTAGAAAAAAGCCCAACTGGTAAGGCTGGGTGATAGGAAGCAAGGCAAGCAAGGTACCAAAAGAGGGGAGAAGTTGCAAAGGAGTTTGTGGAGGGGAGACAGGGTGCTAGAGTGCTAAGTGGTTCTTATAGTATTGATCTTATAATGCTATGGAGGAGGAGTTATTTCCAGTTTACAGTTGAGGCAACTGATGTCCTAATTAAATTGCTCTAAGCAAAACATGTTGGGAATTGATTTGATCCTGGGTATGTTTGTCATCAAAGCTCATGTTTTCTACTACAATAGGTCATTGTGTTTACTTTGCTACAGAGTTGTTCATCTCCAGGATTGCCTGGAAGCAGGATAGATGTGATAATTCCAGACTCAACCTAGACCTAAGTTTTCCATAGCTGTGTTAAATAAGATTTCCCCTGTGCGCATTGAAAGTTGAGAATCACAGGGTTGGTAGATCAGAAGAGTGCAAGTAAAGCAAGGGGAGGGCCAGTGTGTGCGTTCAGTTGACTGTGAGCTTATGAGCAGGTGTGAAGGGAGGAGAGTCAGTACTGACCTGGGCTCTGGAATATGCATTACCTGTGTGCTTGGACTGAAGAAGTTCTGCCACCTTAGTATCAAGCGTGGTCCAGGGAGCCCAAGGGATGAGGGAGAGCATATTCTGGATAAGGAATGCAGCGCACACTTTCTGGTCATGTGTACGGTACCTTGCCATAGAAGAAACACAGGAACTGGGACATAAAACCTGGTTTGAACTTGACTCCATCACTTATTGGCCACCTGATGTTGAACAAACCTGTACCTCAATTTACTCTTTTGTATGTTGTGCTGAAGATTAATCGAGATGTGGAAATGCTTAGCATAGTGTCTAGATCAGCACTCTACACCAGTGCTGTTGAATCTATGGCATGTGTGCTTCAGCGTGTCATTCGTATTACTGAAAACTCTAAAAGGTTTGCCATCACTGCTCTGTATGAAGCTCACTGCCCATCTCTCTACGTGTGTGGCCTATAAATTTGCTAAGGAAATGTGGGGAAAACTATTTTTCTCAATCTTCAACCTTCCCCCATACCATTTGTGGGAAGGGAGAAGGTATTAGCTTGGAGTAGAAGGATGGGTGTCATCCTTTGGGGCAGAACTTTCCAAGGTGGAAGCCTCAGACCAATAGTGTTTCTGTCATTTGACAAACTGTTGGGAAAGCAGAATCTCAGACCTGTTATCTCGAGCAGCTGAACTGGAAACTCTGAGGGTTGGCCCCCAACTCTGCTTTTGCAAGCTCTCTGCAAGGTTTGGGCACCTCCACATCAGAGGCTTGGAACTCCGGCATCTGAGAACTGCCTTGTAAGGGTAGGATATTACAGGTGCTGGACCTCGGAGGATGTCCTTTGTGGTAGACTCCAACTGCTCCAGTGCGCACTGAGGTCATGTTACAATTAAATGATCACTTAGAGGCGGTCACTGTGCAGAGGGCACACAGGCAGCCAATTCATTACCCGAGATCAACTTCTTGCAAATTAAAAAATGTTAATGATCAGTTTTGAAGCATTGAGAGCCTATCAGGGACCACATGCCTGGAATGAGCATTTACCATATGGTGCCTTTGGAAGCTAATATTGATTCTCATTATTTTAAACGATTACAAACGTTGCAGGTGTTTTGTAATAATCTCCATTGTCTAATTAGAACGTGCGTGAAACGAGCTCATTCTGCCTGCTAACGAATATTGATTTGAACAGCCAAGCCCTGGTGCAGGGGCAGGATTGGGGCTGTCAGGCCATTACCAGCCAGTGCCAGCCCCTCTTCCCCCTAAATTACAGGGCATTTTGACAGGCGTTCATCCACGAGGGCTCTGTCCTGACCTGGCCTACTCCATTCATCTGTGTCTACTCCCATCAGGGTGGTAGCTGAGAAATTTCGAATAAGCACTAGTCATTGCGTGACCCTTTTGACTCCTTATTTCCTTCTTTCCCAATTCCTTTTAGCATTCATTTAATTATTTTTTAATTTTTAAAATTTACTTTTATTAGTACATGTTTGCAGGACATAATGATTACATTCTCGGTAGGGAGTTGGTATATGTACATAACACACCGTAGTTATTTTTACTCTCCTCCCCTAATCTCTTGATTTTCTTCTCATTTGCAAGAAACTCGGCATCTAAATGCTGTTAGGGAAATCTGCTGAAAGTGGACATTACCAATTAGCTTTCAGGTACACTCTGTCTGTGATAGGCTTGAAGTTGCTTCCTGTCTTAGAGTTAGCTCTCCAGCAAGCAAGTAGGCTCCTTGAAGATAGTAGTTCCATGATAGCAAAGATAGTGGTTCTATCTATCATTGCTTCGCATTCCCCCTCAAGGCCTGCAAAGTGCTTTGCTACACATTCAGTAAGGACAGCAGTTGTTAGGAGTGTTATTCCTTGTCATTGTCAGATGAATGAAAGAACAAAACAACTCTTCGGGTTGATGCTGTGTGCTCAGTGAGTGGTTCATATGTGCATGCATATTTTAATTTATTAATCAGACAAAATGTATTACACATTAATTATGGCACAAGGGAAAGAGCTCCTGCTGAATGGCGGTGCTGAGTCTCCCTGGGAAGAAGGCTGTTGGGAGGTAGTGTGGTTGAAGTAGCATTCTCTGAGAGGCTGGAGCGGGAGCCTTGAGTGCAAGATGAGGTGGTCAGGGAATGATTCCTGAGCCCAGAGATGGAGGGCAGATAGTACATGGGGGATGAGTGCCCATAAAAGAATGTGGACACTGAGGCTCAGAGGATGTCAGTGGGGCCCAAGCACAGCTGCATACATGTGTGTGGGTGGCAGTGGACAGAGTGGTGGTATTTGGGTCCAAAGAAGGAGGCAGAGGTTGGGTTATGAAGGGTTTTGTCTAATCATGCAAAGAAGTTAGACTTTTATTCTAAAGATGAGGACAGCTAGATTTAGATTTTGTTTAACAATTTTTAAAGATTTATATTTCAGAAAAATCACACTGGTATCACTATAGAAGTGGAAACTGGAGCCTGGGAGATTAGAAATTATCTATGTGAGAAAGGATGAAACTTTGAGCTGAGGCAGAGATGGAGAAAGCAATGTATAGAGTGTGAAAGGTTACATTCAATGTGAGAAAATTATCTGATTTTCTTCCCTTGGCTATGGAAAAAATTAAAATAAAAAAAATTTGGAGAATAAGAAAAACCCCTAAGTATTACTCAGGATACACAAATATATGGTGCATTTTATATGTAGCACTTCTATTTTTATTATAAACATTAAAGTAAAAGATAAACTTTGTTCCATCCACTATCTCACTGCCAGAGGAAACCATTGTCAAGAATGTGATATTTATTCTTCTAGTCCAAGCTTTTCTGTGTTAGTTTCATACTTAATTATTCAGAAACATTATATAGCATTCACAGAAATGGTCATTACAATTTCAGTGAAAATTTCTATTTAATATTGATGCACTTAGTTCTAGTTTATCCATTTTGCCTGCCACATAGTATTCTATCAAGTAAATATACTGTATTTGTCCTTCCTCCCAGTGGTAGATATTTGCATTGTTTAAAATTTTAGCTTTTGAAAATGCAGCAGTTGGTGTGAATTTTTTTTTGCACACATGTATAAGGCCTTTCCTAGGCGGTAGCTGTATCTGTATTAGAAATAGATTTTTTAGGGCCAGGAGTTTGGCTCAGTGACTTAAGCGCCTGTCTGACAGGTGCGAGGTTGTGAGTTCAATCTCTGGTGCCACAAAAAAAAAAAAAAAAAAAAAAAAAAAATTTAATTTAAGGCATATGTATTTTTAATTTATTACACACTATCTAAAGCTTTCCAAAATGATTGTACCAATTTAAATCCCCATCATTAGTAGAGAGTCTTTTTTCTCTATGTGTTTTATTGTACTGGTTATCATGGGACTTATGAATTGTAGCACGTATATAAGGACTTTTCTTTGATTATCAGGGTGATTAAGTAACTTTCAGATGTGTATTAGTTTTAATATTTCCTACACAGTACTTTGGGCTACTTATTCATACCATTATGGTCACCTTTTTATAGATTTCTTGGAGTTCTTTGTATATTCTGGATACCAACTCTTTTTCTGAAAAGAATTTTATAATATTTTTCTTTCAATGTCTTTGTCTTTTAACTTTGTTTATGGTATCTTTTGCCAGAAAGAAGCTGTTAAATTTTGATGTTGGCAAATTTATTAGTTTGGCTCTCTATGTGGTATATTTTTATGCCTTGTTGAAAAAGTATTTGCCCATTTCAGTGCCATAAAGATGGTGGGCATTGCCCTATATTTTCTTCTAATAGAGTTAAAGTTTTGCTTCTGACCATTAGATCTCTAATGCAGCAGGAATATTTTTTGTGTATCTGTCCTGTGACAGGTAGGAAATATGATTCTCTTTATTTATTTTCTTCCTTTAAAAGCCAGTTGCTTCACTGCATTTATTAACAATCCTTCCCTTGCCCACCGACTTACAGTACTTCCTTTATTACATCCCCATTTCCTCTATGTCTTCATCTCTTTGACGGCTCTCTTTTCTGTTCATTGTTCTGTGGGTTCAGACTGAGTAAACATCAGAGCATTTTTAAAAGTTACCATTTTAAACCTTTTCCCCTCATACTATAGCCATTCAGTATCATCAGTGACTTTCTTCCCATCATTCCAGAGAGTCCCAGGGCAGTGACCTATTACTGGGGAAATCTAATCTCCTGGCTGGGATCCTTTGGATTTACCCTCTACGCTATCAACAGACTTTGTATAGATATCAAGACACATAAAGTAAATCCCTAGCTTTTCTGCCGTCTTGTATATTTTCTTGAGATAAAAGAAGAGAGGTTTTCATCTGATGGAAGGACAATGAGAATGTAATCAGGAAAACATCTCAAAGACTGTAGGCAATGTAACTCTTTAGACCTAGATGTGTGCAGAGAGCACATAAGTGACCACTGGGCTGGCCCTTGGAGAGCTTGCTGTTATCAGAAAGGCTCTGGGAAGCTGTGAAAGTCAGGTATCTTCTTTTGATTCAGAGAGAGAACTCTGGTCCACTGAAACCTGTATGTGACTATGTATCCCATCTTGCTTTACACTGACCAGCTTCTCAGAGTGGACACCCTTCCTCTTTGAGGAATGCTGGATTTGGTTGACTGAAGTCTTGTGTTACTCGGCAAAGAGTTTTTATTGGCAACTCGTCCATGTTAACACAGTGAACTGGGTTCTTAAAACAGTCAAGGAGGATTTTTCTCCAAGGTCTTGACCATGGGGGACTGATCCCATGCCTTGGTAAAATCTCAGGACTAAAAAGACTTGCCAGATATTCTTGTTCATCCTTTTTGGCTTCTGTAGGTGAGGAAAGTGAGGTAGAAGTTCCCATGCTCAGAGAGGAAGGGAAGGTACAAGAGTCCAAGTTTCTGAGCTGGGAGTGTAGCTTAGTATTAGAATACTTGCCTTGCATGCACAAGGCCCTGGGTTCAATTCCCAGAACTGGGAGGAAAAACAAGATTCAAGGGCTCTGATTCCCAGTCTAGTTCACTTTCTTTCAAATGCTCTCCTTGACTGAGCGCCTTAGTCTGTTCAAAGTGCTCTAACAAAGTGCTGTAGATAGAGTAGCTGATAAAGAACAGAAATGTATTCTTCACTGTTCTTGCGGCTGGGAAGACTAAGACCAAGTTGCCAGCAGATTGAGTGTCAGGTGAGGGTTGCTTTCTGGTTCATAGTTGATACCTCCTTGCTGTGTCCTCACATGCGGGGTCAAGGCAGCTTTCAAAGCTCCTTTTATTAGGACATCAATCCCATTTGTGAGGATGATACCTCTTGATCTAATTACCTCTAAAGGCTCCACTTCCTAATATTGGTGGTTGGGTTTCAACCTATGAACTTCAAGGGGACAGATACTTCGACCATATCAATAGAGAAAAAAAAAAATGATTTTGAGAGAAAAAAATCTGCAAACTATTTTTTTCTGTGAGTTCCTTCTCTTAGTGACATGAAGAGGTAGAGAAGTCTAGGCATTTGGGAATAAAAGAGAGACTTCAATTCTAGAGATGTTTGTCCTTGGAAATGGAGATGGGCCCCAGGGGAAGTACAGGATAAGATGAACCTATAATAATCTTGAACTTCTGGTTTTTCATAAAAAAAAAATTGTGAACAAAAAAATCAGTTGAAGTCTACTGCAGAGTTTATATAGGTAAACTGCACTTCATAGTTATAGTACTTTAAAAAGTTCATTTGTAAATAATTTTTAAAAGTCCTTTCTTTTCCATTGACCTGTACTAATATTTTGCAGGTCTTCTAACTTCTCTCCTGCAGGATGCTTGCTTGTCAGTGATTATTCACACTATAGCTTTAGGTTCTTAGGGTGACATTTAATAGTTATATACATAGGAAAGCTGTGATTAACTAAAATCTGTTCAAAATAGGAAGTATCCATTTAAAATAGGAATAAAAGACCATCTAACTTACACCTATTTCTTCAAGGGAGGAAACCTTGTTAGACTTCTGTATCATATTCATTGTGTGCCATTGTGTTCCCTTGGTCAAAGCACCCATAGAGCCCAGGGTCAAGGGTTGGGGACATACACCCCACTTCTCCATGGGAGAAGTATCACAGGATGTGTAGTTGCTAACCTTCCTTTTCCACTTGAAACCCAAAGTGGGCATTTGTTTAAGATTCTGCCTCAACCTTTCCTGACCTGTTGCCCCAGTACTTTGAGATTAAATCACTAAACTTCAAGAGATGGGATGCATAAGTCTTATATGCCTCTCTTTGCTGGTTGCTCTCTCTTTCTCTGAATGTACACTATTCAGTCAGGAGAGATATAGTATCAAATGATCACTGGGACAATTGTCAAAATAATTGTTCCTCAGCTGTCCAAGCACTTTTGGATGGGTGAAGGGCTCTAGGACCAGGTTTCCCTGTTTTTATAAGAGTAACTTCTACATTTTGACATCTAGTGGTAAGAAAGGAAGGATTTTCCTCTTCTTTTTCTTTCTTTCTTTTTTTTTTTCTTGTTTTACTGTGCCCAAAAGATGTGTGTTTGCTAAACATCCCTCTTTATTACAAGTGACTGTTGTGCAATAAAACTTTAACAAGGAAGAATGTTTATGTGTTCTCTGAAGGAAGAAGACTAGAAACTCTCTCGGGGAGTTTCAGGCTTTTAATTGAGGAAGACATCAGTGCAAAGTAAGAGGACAGAGGTAGTCACCACCAAGGGAAAGTGAGAATCTACTCTCTCAGTTGAGACATTAATAGTCAACACACAATTTGAGGGGATAGTTCAACCAGGTCTTACCTAGAATCACAAGAAATGGATAGAGGGTGGTGGCCACCATGCATGTGTAAGAATTTTCTCCTTTTTGAAAATTAATCATTCAGCCAACATCGTCTTTTTGCCTGGATCATAACAATAGACCCCTGATAGGTTTCTTTAATGTCCTCAGCTGCATTAATGTTTTAAAAATAAAATCTTATGACGTTCCCTCTATCTTTCTTCCCTACTTATGACTTTTAGGATAAATACAAAATGCAAGGTTTGCATGAGTCAATTTCTGCCTGTTTTGTTCTTTCATCACTCACTGTGCTCCCCCTTGTTTCCAAGTCTGCAGCTACTTTGGCATTTTTTACGCCTCATGTGAACCTGATTCTTTCAGCCACTTATGTATACTGCTATCTTTATCTGGAATGCTTTTCCCTTCTTCCTTTTCTCAGATCCTGTGAATATATTGTTCGTTAATCCTTGATGCATGATTGGGGGTGGGGTGCTGAGCCATCCTGGTAATCGCACAACCATAACAGACAAGGCACTGGTCAGCAATGGCACTCCTTCACCCAGTGTAACTTGTAGAGTTGTTCTGCTTGTGCTGGAGACTGGTCAAGTCTGGCAGGAGCCTCATACTTGGTCTTCAAGGTAGCGTTAGAAACTGGTGGCAAGAGCTTTTCACTTAGTTCTAGAGAATGTGTTTGAGATGAAAAAGGAAAATTTCTCAACTGTGAATGCCAAGGGAAGGGACAGTTGTTGGTACGGAAATTCTTTCTCACTTTGCTTTTATGCACTGAGTTGGCCCTCTTCAGATGGCGATAGCCTTCAAGCTTTAGAAAGCCACTTACTCACCACTCTCTCGATGTGACCTGGATGTCATTTAGCCAGGGTGACCCGGTGGATTAACAAGAGATAGTTCTAGATGCCAAGCCTCTTAGCAACCAGTTCACTTTTCTGCTAAGGAATTGGGCAAGTCAGGAGTAGATGAGATAGTTCAACTCTAGGCTTCACCTCAAAAGTCTTCAGTGAGCTAAATTTTTATTACTTTCTTCTGTTTCAGACTTTGAAAAACTTGGGAGCGCTCTTAGAAATTTAGTGACTTTTGTCCCTCTCTGGACCCTGCCTCCTCCTACAGATCCTCTGCTTTAGCATTCACCCAGCCTCCCTCCAAGTAGAAACTCATTCCTCGGGGTAATCAATGTCCCTCTCAGCCAGAACCCTGTTACCAGGGAAACCATTCCAGGCAGCCGACTTTGGCTCATTGAGATGCAGCTGCAGAGCCCAAGGCCTGTGTAAGGGCAACTGTGATCGGAGTGGGCAGTTTTTGGCAACTCTGGAGTGAATTGTACCAAGTGGGACATGGTAATTATGTATTTGTGGCTTTCATTATCTGCCAGTTTAATTGTCACGAATTCATTGTTGTTTTTAAATTTTTATTTTTTTCCTAGCCCACTCAGCAAAAAAGGGAAATTGGTGCCATAGGGCAGGTTTTTTTCCGAAAGAGACAATCACTTGTATGGAAAAATGAATGCAATGATTTTAATGTCATTTGATTGGCCAGGAAGTTTTCTTTAACAGTAGGCCTCTAACCCCAACATGGCTGCCCATGGGCCCTCAGCAAGAACTTCGAGTTATATCAGTATGATCATGAATAGTAAAAGGAGAGTTAGGCTTGGCATGGTGGCCTGCAATTTCCCTTAAAGAGAGGAGATTTATGAATACATGGAAGTCACGGTTCCTTTCTTTTTTAGGTTTTGTTTCCATACTATTAATTTCCAGCTCTGGAGCTATAGGTTTCTGAAGTTGGACTTCTTTTATAAAATTCTATCTTTGTACCTTCCTTTGCTCAAGACCGTTTGGAATCCTGGCTTCTCTTATTTTAGCATAGCTGATACAGAAGTCTCCCAATGTGTGCTTAGGGTAGTTAAGCAGGTGTCTTAAATCACTTTACCAAAACTTTACTTTTTCCAAAAGGATCAACACTGGATTCCTTAAAATAAGCAGTTGTTTGAGTAAGTTTGCAATATAGTAAACTTGATCAATTTGCATGTACTTTTCCTCAAAGTGCATCAATTATATGGTGGTAATAATAATAATAATAATAGGAATAGCTCACATGAATTGAGTGGGTATGATGTGACTGACAGTATCTTAGATCATCATTCTTAATATTCATTTAGAGCAAGGTAAAGCTACACTCCATACCCTTATAGAAAGGATGTAAAGAGGATCTCAGCTCACTTCTCAAGTTAGGAGAGATGGAGTTGAGAATATAAAGTGGGAAATATGTGTTGCAGTCCTGGGAACTACTGTTATTGGCTTCTGGAACTTGGAGTCAATCACTTAAGCTTTTAAAACATTGGTTTCATATTTATGAAGGAAGGAGAAGAGTGAGTCATAGGTACTTTGAGGACTGTTATAATTAGTAGTGGCAGTGAAGAAAGTAGCTAAGGTAACATTTACGGAATGCATCTATTAATTACTATTAATGCTTCTATTAATTACTATTCTAAGCACCATGTATGAATTATCTCATTTAATCTTTATAGTAATTCTATGGTACTTTATTAGCATACATTTTTGATGAGAAGACTGAAGCACAGAGAGGCTGCACAGCTCCTACATGGTAGACTCTAATCCATGTTTTTTACTGCCAAAGCATTCCTTGTCACTCTATGACTGCTAAGATCCCAGTGACAGACTTGCTGTTTTCCCAGAGGAGAACCAATTGAGGGTTTACTGCTTGCCTGAAGACCTTTGTAAAGGAACTGACTTCCTCAATGCATTTGAGGTCCAGGATTCTTGTGGGGAAGTCCTAGTTTTCACTACCCCAGCCCATCTTCTTTAAGGAGGCATGGGTAACTATGCATATGGCTGGTCACTGCCCAACTATGCTGCTTGGATGATCATGCTCATTTGATCCTATCTCTAGGGATGAATCCAAAACTTTGGATTTTGTGACAGTCAGATTCTTTTGCCTTAACTGAGCATTCTGTCCAAACATCACTGTTGCTTGGTAATATCTTCTGCCATGCGTTACTTAGAAGGGTAGATGAGTTCTGGTACAGTATCAAGGTCCTAAAAGAATTCATTGGGTTAGAGCCAAGAAAATTCAAGAAGAAACCTTAGAGGAATTGAACATGGTCTCCTTTGCTCAACTTGTCTCTTATTTTTTGTTTGAAAAATACATGTATTCATTACAGGAAGAGATGTGCATTCTTTTATGCTAATAATTCAAGTCAGTTTATAGAAATGGGTGGGTGGAGAAATGTGTTTCACTACTGTGTAAATGGGCTATAGCCCATTGTATAGGACTATTGTATATATATTTTTTTCCAGAAAGAATTTCTTCTTTAAAGAAAGTGATTTTCCAAGCTGGTATTAAGTTGGATTCTATGACAAGTAAGCAATGTTTCTTAACCTTGGCTGCACATTGGAATCAATAGGAAGCTTTAAAAATTTTTGATTCATGGTTCTTATCTCCCAGTGATTCTGGTACTGATTAGCTGCAGGCATGGCCTGGACATCGGCATTTTAAAGGCTCTAATAGGCAGGCCAGAAGAGCCAGCTTCATGGGCAGTATGTAGGGTACTGTGTGTTGGGTCTTATACTCAGTGCAATGCTCTGCCATTACCATCTTAAAATTTTAAAATAATTTTCCAACAAAGAGTTTGATCTTTTTATTTTGTGTCCAGTCCTGTAAATTATCTAGCCAGTTCTGCAGCCAGTGTTGAGAGTCACTGGACTAGAGAAATATCCTCATGTAAGAGAAAGTTCCATATAAGCCAGCTGCTGGTCCTCTTAGAAGCAACATACCTATCAAGCAAAGTACTTGTACCCATGAGACTTTGGACAATGCCTCGGTAATATTGCACCCTGTAGAATTTGTTTTTTCTTTTCAAGAGACCTTGAAAAATTGATGCTAAGAGAGCTGTTAACCTTGTTCTTAAGTTCTGGGTGGGAAGCACAGACTTGTACTATTGGGCACAGTGCCAAGGGCCTGGTATGAGCTCTTCCTTCTACATGAGCCTCTCTTTCCGTGGAGACTTTGGCAGGTGGACTCGCTGCAGTTGCCCTGAGCCCTCCTGCCTTCTCCAGAACCTTGTTCCATCTTCATTTCCCCCCTGTCTCTCTTGAATATTAATCTTTCCTTTTCTTTTGGCACTTTTCCCTTTGCTTAAAAATAACTTTCCTCAAAGTACTACCCTTTACCAAGAAATTTCCTGGAAAAGGAGCTGCCCTCCACTGGCCCCATGTACACATAGCGATTTGTTAACTCTTCACAGCTTATCTTGTACCACCCAACCTTCCTGAAAGGCCTTTCTGCAAGGCTGCTTGTTCCCTTCACATTGCAGAAATTGCTTTACCTAAATTCCCATCTTGAACTCTAGGGTTTGCTATCTGCTAAAGATGTTAAGTTCCGCAGCCCTGCCTGGCTGGTAATCTCCAGGGAATAAGGTCCTGCTATTGTTTTAAAAATATTTTTTGGGATTCTTGAAATATTTAAGACAACTACTGGATAGGTATTTATTGAATGAATTGCATCCTAGCCCTTGTAAGACTTAGTGTGCCACCTTTAGCTTCTAACATCAGATGTTTGCTTTATGTCTAATTTAAATGCTACTGAGAGATGGTTGAGATTAACAATCAAGAGCATGAAGTCTGGAGCCACACTCTACCTGAGTGGGAATCCCAATGCTGTCACTTACTAATGAGGTGTCTTAATTTCTTCATCCTTACAATGGGACAATAATTGCATCCACCCACAGAGTAGGTGGTAGACTTGAGTGCCTGAACATAATTGAGTGCTTGAAAAGGATTCAACAAAAATTAGCTGTAAGGTTGCTTAGGTATGCTTTTTAAGTGTTTACATTTAAGTTTTACTTCCTTCCAAAGCTAAGGTTAAGATGATCAACAATTAAGTCCAAATCTCATGGCTTTCTACTTTTGGCAGCCCTCAGGTGTGGTTAATTGCTCCAGGTACAGTTCCTTGGGATAAATGTCTTTTCCCTCTGAGTTTAAAGCATTAGTCCTTTATCATTTTTTCCCTGGTGCCCCAACTCACCTGTTGAATGTGTAATACGTCCATCAGCAATAACGATTCCCATGGCAGTGGTTCTTAGTGTGTATTTCTCAACTAACTGGGATTCACAGATTTATTGTCATCTATGTCACTCCTTGTCTGGTAATACTGAATTAATTTTAATATGGCTAACAAGAAAGCTTTTAATGCTGGGGAAGGAATAATAGTCTTGAAGTTGCAGAAAACTGGTTCCAAACCCTTTCTGAACTTTGGAATCACTTCAGTGTTAAAAATGTATATACCAGTCACACCTAAGCCCCACTCACATCAACTAAATAAAATATCTGGGCCCAAAGCCTAGCATTGGCATATATCCAAAGCTCCCTGGAAGACTCTAGTGTGTGACTAGAATTGAGAATCACTGATGTAGTCAGACATGGGACACAGTGTGGGCCGGTAGGGACTGGGGCTAGTTTCTTGGGAAATGGAACAAACCTTTGTATCTGCTGACCTCTGCAACTTGGATAAAGTGGCTCAAATATATTGAAAGAGAAGCCCCTGCATGGGGCCAAGAGGGAGATTAAGATAGACTGAATGATTTAATAGGTCATCTCTGCTGTAGTTAATTTCTCTAGATCTCTTGTGCTGTATTGATTTTGTAAATAACTATTGTCACATCTACCCCCTCTGCGGGAACTGGTGTATCTTAAAAAATTGAATTGAGGGGGGTGCAGATTAATCAATACCAAGATTTATTGACTTGGGGCATTTATATTAACTGTAGTAAAGTAAGGAATAACTTGAAGCTTTTTAATACTTGATTAAGTGACATAGTCTGTATTATCTACAGCGTCTTTGCAAATATTAGCCTTCATTTATTTGGTACAACTCTTGTTTCCATTTCCTAAAATGATCCTTCTTATTTGTTAAGCTGTTAGAATTTATATTATAAAAACAATCACATCAAGATACTTTTCAAAGACCAAGTGACAGTAATGAGAAATATAACCTGTTTTTAACAGGGACTTTAAAAAAAATCATTATGCATGAACAGGGTTTACCATTAAGAAGGAAGAAATTTTGAGTTGTCTCAAAAAGAAGAGTGGGATGTACCAGTTCATTTTTGGTTGTTTATAATTTCTTTCAGATTTCTCCCTTTTGAACACATTTTTTCCGACTCTGAGGTTATATTTTCAGTTATTTTATTTTCAGAAATGAGAATTTTGTTCTTCACGGGAAATTTGCCTACTGCTTTAAAAGTCAACAACCACCTTGTTTAATTGAATAATTAATGCCTCTCCTTTTACCAGGAAGGATTTATGTTATCTTTGGTCAAGGGCATAAATGAGAACACTTCAAATATAACCTGTTTTTAAGAGGGACTTAAAAAAATCATTATGCTTGAACAGGGTTTGCCATTAAGAAGGAAGGAATTTTGAGTTGCCTCGAAAAGGAGAATGGGATGTACCAATAATCATTCACTTACAGTGTCTCTTTTGGTAGTCTTGTGGAAAACGTTTGAATATTCCTATAAGCATTATAGTCTTTCTTTGGAGATACGGTGCATAGCTATAAGTTAGATATAAATACAGTGTACTGTTCTTTCTAAGATTCTCACCCTTAACCTTGGACTTGGTAAGCAACTTATAAGACCCTCTAAAATAATGAAAAGGTATTTATTTATTTAAAAACATTCATTTTGAGACAGGCTCTCACTTTGTAGTGCAGACTAGCTTGAACTCATTATGTAGGACAGGCTGGCCTTGAACTCTTGGCGATTCTCCTGCCTCAGCCTCCCCAGTGTTGGGATTACAGGCATGCACCATCACAACTGATTTAGATGCTTTATTTACATGCACCATTATAGTGGGAGGGAAGCCTTTTTGTGGTTTCTCCAAGAATGGAGTGTAGCATCATATGAGCTGCAGAGAGTCAGAGTGCTTGGGCATGGCCTGAGTCCACGGCTGCCCACAGCTGTTGCATAGGAAAACTGAGATCAGTTCTAATGACTTACACCAAAAGACTCCTCTTTGCTAGTAAAGAAATAAAATATTGATAAATTCATGAATCCTTCTGTTTTCCTGTTTGCCCTCCACCTACTTCATTTAGGCCTCCTCAAGTTGGTAAGGTCATTCTTGCTGTAAGCTGCCAGCTTCCTACTTGCTGGTCTTTCTCCAGCCTGGCTGGGGTTTGTTGCTTTGTTTTTATTGCTCATCATCTGTGGTTTCCTGGCAAGGTCTTTCAGGGCATGAGCATTCACTCTGCATGACCCACCATAAAGCACTTCTTTAACCTCTAATGCTGTAAGTGCTTGCCAAGCCTAACTCTTAAGTAGTTAGCAAATGTTACTTATGCTTCCTCTATTTCCTTTAAAAGATGAGCTAAGCAAATGCAAAAAGAGTGAATGGCTATTTACTGAGAACCTACTGTGGGCCAACGTTGAATTTTATCAGGCAAAGCTGCTCATTCATTAAATCCCCATAATAAGAACGACTCAAATTGTGTATTATCGTCTCTACTCATGACTAAATGGAGCCACATATGGGTGATGAAGTTACTCACACAGCTAGTCAGTGTCAGAGCCTCAACTTGAACTCAGTGCTGACTTCAAAGCCTGAGGTGAGTGATGTTCTGTCCACATCATGACCATGCAGCTCTGCCCGGTTAGATAATCTCATTTGTGACCCTCTGATTGCCCAGGGAACCTGGTGCTTCCATTTATCTCCTGTAGGCTTATCTTTTCAAAGACCCTGATTAAAGGCATAAAATTCTAAAATCCTTTAGGGCTTTTCTTGTCCTAGGTTGTCTTAAACTTCCCTCAAGATTTTCCTGGAAGACAGCAGTAGATAAAATTCTCATTGTTCTTAAGCATCTCTCTGCTCAAATTCTTGCCAAACTTTACTGTTTGGAGCCTGCACAGCCCTCTCAAGCCAGAGCTCCAAGGAGCATCATCTCTCATAACTCTCATAGCTTCTTTTTGAGATAAATAAGACTATATGGATTTCATTGGACAGGCAGTCAGATAAAACCTGGACATTCTAATTCACAGTGCTGGGGGCTTGTCACCACATCATACTGCCTGCCCGTTACCTTCTTTAGCCATATGCATTACTTTAATGGATGACAGGGCCTTATTTCTTCTGTCATGTGACTTAGGACAACTTAATGAGAGCTTGGCTAATAACCTATGGCACTGGGAAAAGGGACCAGGGCTTCTAGCCCGTGTTAAGAGGCAGGAGTCTGACCTTGGCGGACAGTAGGAGTTATGGTGGGACAGAGTTTATGTAAAGTGACATCTGCCACCTTGCTCTGTATAACCAGGAGAGATCATCAATGGAAATGGAGAGCAGTAGGACTTGAGTGTCCAGTTTCACCTACCAGATAACGATGTCAAAACTAGAGCATATCCATTGCAGGTTAATAAGTGTTAGAACTTCTACTATTTTGTAATGAAAAAGAAAAGTCTAAAGTTTAATATATTTATATATATATTTTAATATATAAGTTGACACTGGCATCTTTAAATGATGCAATGCCGGATAATGACATATGTAATACGCTATTCACATATCCTGGAGGAAAGACAGGGTTGTACTTCCTCTTCATGCTGATTTTCTCTCAGCGAACTTGGACACATCATGTTTTAGTCATGTGTGGTTAAGTGGATTTTTGGATCATGATATGTTACAGTTTTTATGACATCAACCTTTGCAAAATAGACACATGGCTTACGTAACCTCCTTCAAAATAACTGTGGATTGAAGATGATACCAATATCCTAAATGCATGACAACAAAATGACAAAGCCATCACTTCTAATTTGGTTAGCCTTGTTATGAGGTGAAAGCTACAAAGGTATAATCAGAACTGACATAAACTCAGCTTCCCCCAAATCATCAAAAAGATTATCTGAAATACAGATTGGTGTGTTCCACTGCTAATGACAAACCTTTTCTCAAGGCCCAGTTGCCTTGAAATGCTGCCCAGTAATATAACCAAGGTGCTTAGCAAGAAATTTAAAAAGTATACATTTATAAATATATGCATAAATACATAAATTATATACAAAATTTATGTTATATATATATTATGTTATATATATATAAATATATATATATATATATATACATATATATATATATAAATTGTAGGCTCTACATCAAAAAGTTAAGCAGAGCCAGGCGTGGTGGCTCACACCTTTAATCCCAGCACTCGGGAGGCTGAGGTAGAAGGAGTGTTGTGAGTTCGAGACTGGCTTGGGCTACAACGCGAGCGTAAGGCCGGCCTGAGCTACATAGTGCAACCCTGCCTTGAAAAAACTAGGGTTGGGAGTTTGGCTCAGTGGGTTAAGGCCCTGCCTGGCAGACGTGAGGTTGTGAGTTTGATCCTCTGTACCAAAAAAAAAAAAAAAAAGTTAAGCAGGCTGGTGTGTGTGTGTGTGTGTGTGTGCGTTTAACTGAAATGGGTATGTATTAGTCAGGGAAGACTAACTGGCTTAGCAAGGGACTCCAATATGTACTGGTTAAATACAATGAAGGATTACTTGTGGTTTGTATGAATCCCAGTGTGAGCCAGCTGATTTGAGTACAGTAAGGCTCTATTCCATGCAGAAATTCGGAGACTTTCCCTTCTTCCCTCTACTTCCTCTGTCAATGCATCCAGGTAACGAGTGAAAGAAAATGTGAAAGATAAGGCTTTTCCTGGGCAGATCTTGAAGTGGCTACCTTATTTCCACCAGTATTCTGTTGGCTTGAATGCAGTCATGCACTGACTCCCAACCACAGGGGAAGCCACGAGTGGCCCTGAGTGCAGCAGATAAAAGAAAACCATTTAGGGAACAACTGCCCTGTCTTGATCAGATGGGAGATGACACAAATAGGGGACTGCTTCACTTGTAGGAGTAGAGAGTTCAGAGACAGAAGATTGTGGTTAGAATTTGATGTACTGGAGTTTATTCATAATTCCAACAATGTTTACTTAGTATTTTGTGCCAAGCACATTTTTGGCTCTGGGGATATAGCAGTGAACAAAACAGACAGAAATTTATTCTGTCAAGGAGCTCACATTTGAGAGGATATTCTGAATGTAAGAAGCGCAAATGAGTTTGAGAATAACCAACACTGGAGAAAAGAGCAAAAGGTGATCTTCAAGGAAGTTTCTGTTTGTTTGTTTGTTTGTTTGTTTTGGTACAGGGGATCAAACTCAAAACCTCATGCCTGCCAGGCAGGTAGTTAGGCCACTGAGCTAAATCCCCAGCCCTATTTTTTTGAGACAGGGTCTCACTATGTAGTTCAGGCTGGCCTTGAACTCACTTTGTAATGCAGGCTAGTCTCTAACTTACAACAATCCTCCTGACCCAACCTCCTGAGTGCTGGAATTAAAGGCATGTGCCACCACACCTGGCTAAGAAAGTTACTTTGATTTGAACCAAATGACTTAAAATTTAAAACTGTGGACTCAGATAGATCTGACTTTATAAACTGGGCTTCATAGTCACTTTCTTGACATCTGATCTTTGCAGGTTACTCAACTTTTAAAGTCTCAATCTTTTTCTCTGTAAATAGAGATAATGATAGTGCTTTGCATGCAAGGATAGTCTGAGAATTAAATAAGAACATAAACTTGCAGCACTTAGTTTAGTACTTTAATGCAGAATAATCTCCCTGTGAATGTTAGCTATGAAGATACCATTGATAAGCAATAACAATCATGGAAAAAGATGGTGACTTCACTCCCACAGGTTTCCTGGCCAATGGTTTCCCAAAACAAGAGAGGTCTTAGAGAACTTTCTCTCTCCTTTTGCTACTTAGATAGTTCTCAGGTTATTGTCATACTTAATTTGTTAAATTTAAGAGCATATTTATTAACAATTATATGTTCAAAACTAATGCCTATGTGACGAAAATGTTGAAAATATAGAAAATAATAATCAGCTACAATCTTATTCAGCAACAGCTAGTTTTATCACATTCTTTGTTTCTTGTATTTTTTATTTATTTATTTATTTTTTGCATGGGCTCAAGTTTATAAAGCCACAGAGTGAGGTCCTAACCTTGGCACCAGCTATTTAGGGTTAACAGTCAGCCCCAAATCCCTCAGATGAGAGGTTCTCTGTAGCAACAGATGCAGCTCCTAAACCAGTCCACTTGGCTTTTTGCCACTATCTGATTCTCATTCCTAAGGCTCTCTGATTGTACAATTTCAGCTCCTTTATTTTAAACATGTCAGAAACTTCTGTTCCCTGAATACTAAGTAGTAGTTCTTTTCTGCTGGTTGTGTGCTTCTAGGCACTTGGTGGAACCAGGTGCATTCATGAAATTATGTATGCAAATTTCAAAAACAGAGGTGATTTCTTGGCTCTTTCCTACTTAGTCTATGGTAGCATAAAATCTATCTTCCATCTTTGTAAGTTTTCAGCCTCCATGGGTCAAATAAAATCAATTGATCAATTTATATCCTTTGAGGAATGAAACATGATGGTCTAATAGTGACCTTATGCTTATCGCCCAGCAACCTCCATACCCACTGTATGCTCAGAATTCATGATCAACAATTGTTCCTTTGAGCATCTGCTGCTCTGTGATGGCTCCGCAGGTGAGGTCCCTTCCTATGGGGCCATTTTCTCCTCAGAGAAACAGACCTCAGGATAGAGGATTTGCTTCAGTTGTAACCGTTGGAGAGCAGTATTTTGGAAGGGGTTCCGAACTTTTGGTGCAGGAAAGAAAGAAAGAAGCTGGCAACAGTATATTAGGAGCTTCTTGGCATTTTTCAGAATCCAGTTCAGACTTTACTTGGATTTTTCCTGAGCTGAAGTTTACTTTTGCCTCTCAGAGATTTTTTCCAAGGTCTGGAAAATGCAAATTGTTAATGTAAACAGAGCTGTGGGTGACTTACTCTAACATTTAAAGGTAAACATTTCCTTTATTGCTGTAACTTACTAGGTGTTTTTTTGTTTTGTTTTGCGGCACCAGGGATCAAACTCACAATTTCACACCTGCTAGACAGGCGCTTAAGCCATTGAGTGAAACTCACAGTCCTAGTTTTTTGAGGCAGGGTCGCACTATGTAGCTCAGGCCCGCCTTGCGCTCACGTTGTAGCCCAAGCCAGCCTCGAACTCACAACGCTCCTCCTACCTCAGCCTCCCGAGTGCTGGGATTAAAGGCGTGTGCCACCATGCCCAGCTCCTTACTAGGTTTTCAACCAAAGTCTGGAGGATGACTTAAATGGCTTCATAAGTACCTACTGCTTTCAAATAATTGGAGTGCTAATTAAAAATTGTTCCTATCTATTCAGTGACACTGAGTTCTAAAAATTTCACTAGGTGATGCTTTGGTAGTTATAGATATGAGAAAGTAAGAAAATTGCTTTTTAAAAATACTGTGTTTCTTTTTTAAGTGTTATGTACATTTGCCAACTTTACACAAGGCATGTAAACATGTTTTCCAAACAGGTACAAAAGAAGAAGAGGATCAATAGATGGATGGAGGAGGGAGAAAAAGAAGGGAAAAGGGATGAAAAAAGGAATTAAGATGTGTTATGTTTATGTACTAATTCCTCATAAGGAATATAAATAGTATATACTACAAACATGTACTAATAAAATAATGCCATTATTTAGTCTTTTTACAAATTAGGCTGAACTTTCTTATCCCGTGAAGCTTGCTTGAAGATTTTGTAACTGAACATGCAAAGTAGACCTGTTTTACACCGGGAAAAACTTGAGTGCGCTTAAATACAATGTAGAAAGCAACACTAGTTGCTTGGGTATAAAATTGGGAATCCTGCCTCAGGTTATGACCACAGGCATATAA